>JAAIXJ010001820.1:148833-211931 GCA_013403705.1 Heliconius hermathena | reverse complement strand
AAATAAACTGTTTTATTTATACACATTCGTACGGCATCCCGTACAAATAGTTTGACTTTATTATCTTTTGCAAAATATGTTTAGTGTAAAATAAAAACATTTAAAAAATGCAAAATCTAAATTATTAGGCGTAATAGAAAAATAAACATAATTATTCTTATATTAAATGTTTTTATACTTTTATCTTAATGTCATATTTAGGTACCTAAAACTTCAATAATAGTTTTAGTTTATTATCTTTTGCCAAATAATTAAATTATTAATAAGAGATTACTGTGACGCAATATGACTAGATAACTAGTGACTGTATGCGCGATGGTTTTGAGTTCATTCTTCTCTTGAAGTATTTTTGACTTTTCCATGCTGTAGAGAAAGTGAAGGACAGCGTATAAACATCTCATAATTCTCTCTACCCGCACAGTGCCCTGCTTTATGAGGAAACGTTAAAAAACTTTTTCTTTTATAGAAGAAGTATGTTAACTTGCACGGGGCCTTTCTGGCTTCTACATCGGTAACTTCATGTTGTACTAGTATACGCTATAAATCGTAATTGTATTGTAAACAATAACATCTTTTTATATTTAAAGTCATCATCATTCATATTTAAAGTAATCATTCCACGGAAGTGATTTAAGAAATAGATCAGAGATTTTTTATTAAAAAAGCTTCTTATTGTTTGTATCAAAGCTTACGGTTAATTACTGGTTATGGTTAAATACTTACATAGTTGCTACTAATCTCTATTAAATTATGTCCGTAGTTTACCCTGAAGTCTTTCATTGATAGCTTGCATAGCTATAAAATTAACGAGAGTCATTTATATTTAAATGTTCCTTGTGTAGTCAAAAAAGGAATTAATGTCTGTAATTTTTTTTGTTGTATGTGTAAGAAATAACAACTGCTAATATACAAAACTAATTATTTCAATGTTGTAATTCTGGTAAAGTATACTCGTATTACCAATAAAAAATATGTTTAAAAAAATTGTTGCTATTCATTGTTATACCAGTATTGGCTGGGTGCAAAATACTAGGTGGGTAGTGGGTATATAATCGCTTGCAGCGCTCACGGTGGCCAAAAGTAAAAAAAAAATGTTTACTTTGTCACCACAGAACGATAAAAATATGTAATACCAATCAAAAACACACACAGATGTGGTAATTTCAAAAGAAAAAAAATATTTTACTGGGTTTTCATCTATCTGTAATTGTTTTAGCTGATAAGGGTTTTCCAGAAATAACAACAGTTATATATCGAAGTGGAAAATAGGTGAAGATTATTACGCCCCCCTTCCTTCAAAATAAGAGTGAATTGTCCAGAGAAGAGACACAAGAAACATATAATATTGCCAGTGTAAGAATTTATATCGAAAGATGATGAAATGATGATGAATGATGAAGTCGGGAATTTTATATACAAAAATTGTTATATTCCAAATTTTGAATAAAATTCCCGAAAATTTATTTAACTGCATTGATTTCAGAATATTGTACATATCTTCTGTGTATTGGTAAATTTACAGGCCCTCATATTTAAAAAAGATCTTTAGATCTGTAAATATTTCTTTATTCAATTACACTTACAAATAAAACAAACTCAGTAAAATAATTAAAATTAAATTATTTTTATTTCTTAAATTACATTCTGTTTTGGTATTTAAATAATTGGTTAATAATTAACCTTTTTATATTGCGTATTTTAATAATAATAAAATAATTTCTATGACATATTTTCTTTTTATGGTCAAAGCTACAACACATTACTGAAATCATTTTCAGTAAAATGACGTTTTAATTGACTAGTATTGATATTATTATAATCATTTGCGCAAATATTTTCTAATAACAATAATTTGCAATAATGTACAAAGTAAAGTCTTAACAAAACGAAAACGTCAGTGCCAAAAAATTTGCGTACGCTAGGTGGCGCTGTAGTCGTGCACGGAGCCAATAAAACATATATAAATACGAATATCAGACATTTGTGATTTGTTATAGGGCTCGCGCACATCATTGATTTCTTTTTAAATAAATTATTTATTTATTATTAAATTAATATTGTTAAAAAATGAAGGTGTCAATTTTTTTACTTTTGTGCATTTTTGCCTTGTTTGCCATCAGTCAGGCTAACCCTGTGTAAGTAATAAAAAATATATTTTTTTTAACATAATTTCGCTAAGTGATAAACCAAAAAAATATGCGACGCTTATTTATGTACTTTCTAAAGAATATATATTTAAATATAAATAAAAAATAATTCATACTTATTCAATGCGTCAATAAAATTTATAAGTTTCATTCCTTTAAGTGGTTATTTTGAGTGCACAGTTTTGTGTTATCCCATTCACATTTTAATTACCTACATTTAAAAATATAATAATTTGAAACTCGAGTAATCACACACAATTAAAAAACATAAATAGATAAATTAGAATAGAATACATAAATAGATATATTAGATAGAATAGAGATACATTATAACCATACTCTTCTCCACTAAAGAAACTTGAAAACAAATTGTTTATTTACAGAATTGATCGTGAGCTCTGCGACTACGATGATTGCATCTACCCTTGGAGATATAATAACCCCAGAAACAATCATATCGGCAATGGACGTATAAATATGAAAACAATTCTAATTAACAGACCCAAACCCACAGAATACAACTATATGCTATAAAATGTGTAAAAAATTCTTGTGTGGAACAAAATAATAATCATTTTATGTATTATATAAAAAAAATCAATAAAGAAATAAAAATATCGTGACACTTAAAAAGATAGTTTTTTGTTCAAATTTTAAATTTTAAACTTTATGTTTATTCTAAAAAATCACATTTAATTAACTTCCATAGAATACAAAACAGCACAGGGAAATTGTATTCATACGTATGTAAAAGAGAAATAGTTGCTGAGATTCTTTATTTTAATATTTTTATTTGAATTTGATAGTAGTGAAATTTTTACAAATAAAAAAAGTTAAGAAAATTATACTCATATTAACTTAATATTTAGTCTTTTTTTAATTCTGTAGTATATTTTATTATATATCCTTTGCATACTCATACGGTAAGTTACATGAAGAGATATGTGTTTGATGATGTTTCTGATTTGGTTCATGTTTCTCTACTTTTTTTAATATAACATGATCAAAACATCAGATTTTAATATTTTTTTCTATGTAGACGAACTATTATATAAAATTCAGTAAATTCCATTCATGAAACATACAATAACGATTTAATTTGCTAAGAGTTCTTAAATTTTAAAACCCTCCCTAAAATTTTAATTTGAGTTTGCCATTTCTGGCACAATGGCCACGAATGGGATAAAAAAAAACATTGCAAGTAATATTATCGAATAATTTGTAGAAAATATAAACACGAACAATGAAAACGACTGCTTAAGTATGAATTGACCATCATTCTCTACTTAAAGAAGACGACATGATATAATCGATATAATATGATATATTATAGTATTTATTTGTATTGTAAGCAAAATCGAAAAAGAGAGCAACCCGTAATTGTAAGAGAATCACGACTTTAAGTCTACTCTTCCATATTAATAAATAAAATAACATTGTCTATTATATTATAATTTGGTTAGTATGCTCCCTGAACTACCAAAAACTCGTAAAGAAACCTCCGGAAACAGAGAGCTACTTAAAATATTTCAGATTACCTTGCTTGAACTATATACGTATTTATAAAAGCGCTTGAAAAATTAATAAAAAAGAACAGTTATTGTTCATTTTGTTGAGTTTCACACCGATTTTGAGAGTCCCAACTCAGTACTCAGTCCCAGTAATAGCGGGTTTCGCTACAAATTTTTACAACTGAAAACCTTTTAGTTTTAGATGTAAATATTCAGGATGAACTATTTTCAAAGTTTATTTTTAAATCATTTGTATAAATAAAAAGAAAATTTCAAATTATTCTTAAACAACACATTATTTTTTTCACGTTTTTTATTTCTTTTGACATAGTAACTTTAGTCACATAAAGAAATTTTGAAATTTATAATTTTAACATAGCTTAATAAAGTATGAATTAAAGGGAAATTAATTATGATAAATTGATAGAGTCCATCTTTGCCTACCCTGCTACGTAAAGGTTACAGCGTGAAGCTAAATATGAATAAAAATAAATAAATCAGCTTCACATTATATCCCGCACACAACAGGATATATAGAGGAAACCTAGTATTAAGACCGCTCACTATTTTCCGCCGAATTCTAGAGACATTGCGTGTTCAGTGGCGGAACTCTACGCCGGGCAGCGAATAAATGAAAATACTATATATTTCATTTCCTTGAATGGGGATTGACACAACCTTGTCCGAATTGTGTAAATCTGAATTGTGCTTTACTTCCTAAACTGAAATACTATAATTTAATTTTTTGCATTACACATTGCCTGTAGTTAGTTTATTTAATTTAGCTTATTTTTTGTATTTAAAAAAACACATATATAAATATAAAAAAAAATGTTGTTATTGTAGTCGTTAAGCTTAGGCTCTTAGATTTTTGGTCACTTTAAATTTAACCCACCTATTATAATAATATAGTAAAATTATATTTACTTGTAATATATGGCTAAGCTTAACTGTATAATTTAATCTTAGATAGTGAGAAGCTTTACATTTTCTCTTCTCCTTACAGAGTAAGATTGTCAGAAAATTACTAACGTTAGGATAATTCAGCCAACTTTAAGACATTGCATGTTGAGTTGCAGCAGTCATGATTTGTCTTATTACAACCACGAATAAAAAATAATAAAAAAAATGAGTAAAATATGTAATTAATTAGTATTATTTGAGGAACATTACTAAGGTAATATTTAAGAATATTACTAAGGTAATATTTTATTATATTTATGCTATTTCTTAAATAATTACTATAATAATTAGAAATAAATGCGAATTTAGTATAAAATTATTTAAAACCAGTCTACTTTTTAGTCATCTTATGAACTAATTCAATACAGAAGACATACTACCACACTATGGCCTTTATATTCATGGATCAAATTTAAAAAAAAATAGGTTTACTCGTATTATAAGAATGATGACTATTATTGAAATGAACTGAAACATCTGTAGATAAAAAAAGGTAGAAACACAAAATTATCAACAACATCAAACGCAAATTTGGTCGTGTATCTTTTACATATAAATATATAAAAGAAAAAAAAAATCTTTATATATTATATATTTTTTATTTAATCATTAAAGTAACACAATTTTCTTGATTTATAAAAATGTCATTACAAAAAGTAACTCAACTTAATATAATATATGAATACATTCCTGTTACTAGTCCATGGAAGTTTCAACACAAGATTTTAGAACAAACCTTGCACCTTACAATTAAAAATTTTAAAATATCTTATAATTTTCAAAATGTCACATTTTTATTTTGTGATATAAATTTTATATATTTGAATATATGAAATATTTGAGTATATGAAATATTTGAGTATATGAAATATTTGAGTATATGAAATATATCAAATGAAATAACATCAAGTACATAAGAATTTATACACTTTTTATACTGTAGAAAGAGTTTTTTTTGCTTATTAATACCGATCTTTGAAAAGTTATGTTTAGTCCCTGTGTTTGGGTCTGTTAATATAAACTGTGTTGGTATTGCCGCGTCCATTGCCGATATAATTATTTCTGCGATTGTTAGATCTCCGTGAGTAGTAGCAGTCGTCGTAGTCGCAGGGCTCGGGATCAGGACTGTAAGTAAGTATATTCATTTTAAGTTTTGTTGGTAAATAAAAGTATACTTAAAATATAAATCTTATAATTATTATTTATGTTATTTTTCCAAATAAAAACGAAATTACCATAAACAATTAAATTTCTTAAAATCTAAATAAAAACTTTGAATACATGGTATTAAAAAATAATCACACTGAAAAAGACAACATGTCGGTTTTGTGATTTTATTTCATTATTTGTTAATGATGAATTAAATATTGAATATCAGGAAAATACATTTCAATATTTGGCTATTAGATAACATGCTAAATTTAAAATTTCTTTGAGTAAGATTTTTTTTATTACATATAAAACTATTTTTTTACTAGAAAGTACAATAAATATCACTAAACTAAGATACATATGAAAAAAAGCATAAAATTTAATTACTTACACAGGGTTTGCCTGGCTGATTGCAAACAAGGCAAAAATGCACAAAATGAAGAAGATAGATACCTTCATTTTTATAATAATATTAATTTAATAATAATTTAAGAAGAATAAAACGTTCAACGCGAGTCGAATTAACATTAACGAGTGTCTGATAATCGTATTTATATATGGTTTTATACTGGTGGAACAGTATCGGTAGGTCAATTTCTTATCATAATGAAATGTATTTTTAAAACATATTTTTTAATGTATATACGTACATACTTTTCCAGAATTTAATAATTATTTTGTGAAAGATTTTTTTGTGACAGAGCACAGTGATAAGTTACGTCAATCAACATGCAATGTCTTAAAACATGTTTAAAAGTTGGGAGTGTCTTAACATTTAGTTTGGTCAGTTAGAACCCGCTGTGTGCTCAAAGGGGTTCCATGAATGTCGCTTACGCCCTACAAGAGATATACAATATATTCTCTTTTTATTAAAAACATCAATGTGACACCAGCACCGAATGATCTGAAAGACAGACACTGTTTGCCAATTTCACACATGAGGAGCATCCACGAGGCTCAAGACCTGACCAGTGCTATTATCGGAGTATTCAAAGGCAACTTAGTTGAGTTACAGTCGTAAATATTTTGTGACAACCTGACAGCTTTATCTACTACTACAGAGTAACGTACAGTAAAGATGTCGCTGTAAAAAGACTAATCCGAAATGCTACGAGAGCAGTGGCGAGAAGCACTGTAGAGTACAACTTAAAAAAGGTGTTGAAAGCAGACCTGTCCTCATAAACCGATCACATTGATCCTGGCATCACACTCTGTGAGATTAGATTTAAGGTATTTTTAAATGATTATGTTCAAATTATTAATATTGTTTAGGCATCATTTACCCTTAAGCTATAGTACTTAAAATTTTAAAATGTTTGCAAAAAATATTAAAGATATTAAAAAAGCATACGGACCAAATATTTCAGAGTTATCAGTTTTAATTAAAAAAAGACACATATTTCGGTCGTATCGTGCTTTGTCCGGAAATAAGCGTAAACCAGGCAACCACTTTTAACCACAGCCTATTTTCGAAACGTTGCCAGGCCTTGCTATTTCACGTAAAAAAATCTTATTTACGTTTTATTTACTTACTAGCTGCACCCGCTCCAATTTAAACTATGCAAATATTTATTTTATATTATTTAATTGTATTTAGAGAAAATTTATTGATTATTTTAATATATATTATAAATGCCATAATACTCTATAAATCGTAATTAAAATCTTTTGGGATTTAGCCATTTTACATGTATCTAGGCAAACAGTATTTATAACATGCATTATAATACGCGTGCGGTAAACGTGATTTTTCCCAGGTAAATCCCGATCCTGTGAGAATTCCGGGATAAAAAATTGCCTTAGATATGTTGCGCAACAACTCCTTTTATCTTATAGAAAAAATCAAAAAAATTGGTCGAGAGAGAGAGGTCCGGAGATTAGTCTAGACAAACAGAAATACAGACAATTTTTTTTATTTAATTATTTCTTTGTGTTCTAGTATTCTTTCAATAATTATATTTTATGAAATACACGGCTATTTTCAAATCACAGGCAGACAACTTAATTTTATTTATATATAATATTTATATGTAGAACTCTACTTAAGCACACACACACACATACAGACTAAGGAATAACCGTCATACTACTGTACTGTACATATATTTTTACAGCGCACGAGAATAAAGGTTAACGAAACTATAACTTATTGATAACATAATTTTATTCATATCAATTTGGATTTTCCTCTGCGCAAATGTTACCTTATCATACTATTTTATAACTGATTTAAAAAAACCAAAAACATGCTAATTAAAAATAATGTTAATTAAATACTTAATTCTATTTTATTAATATAATCGTCTATCAATCATCAAACCAAAGTTTGTTTTACTTCTAATTTACTATTCGTTTTTTAATGCGTTAAAAGAAATAATATATTTCTTGTTTATTCATTTTCTTCCTTTGAATAAATGCTTACTTTAACGGTGAAATGTGTTACACCGACTCGGTCTCACAGAAACGTTTATTACTTATAGGTTATCTCAATAATTTATTCATAAAAATAGTAAAATTTATTCATATTTGCTTTTTGGGGCATTCAGTTAAATAAATAGAAGAAAACTAAAACTTCTGTAATATAGTCGTATTATGTTTTTATCAATTTATTACAGTCAGAAATCGTGTTTACATAAAGCTTAAAAAAAATTACAATTGATATTAATTGATATTCAATCGTTGTTTTTTATTGCTTAATATTTATGGAAAAATAAAGAATACCAGTGGAAGTATACGAATATTTTTTTACTATATATATTTAGGAGATTATTTTTAGTTTTAAATGGGATTAGTAAGAAAATATAAGTCTAAATAAGCCAAAAAACAATAATAAGCAGACGTAAGTAAGGGAAATAAAATTCTTAATAATAGAAAATAAACATAAGTAATTGAAATTAACAACCAAAATAAGTAGAAGTTGCTAAACTAAATTGTTAATATTGAAAATAATATAGAGAAGGTGGTATTGTGGCCGCCTTTGAACTTTTTTTATAAAGTATCACGGTATTCAGTGAAGCTTTTTTTAATATGATAGTATTAAAATGATACAAAAAAAATTGAGAGAGGGCAGCGAATTCCCGTGTTTTACGAAGCAATTTAAAACTGCACTTTGAAAACTTTTTAATGTGCTGCAATTATTTCAATCATTTTGTCAATATTAAGTTATAGCTGCAGAGAGTTCGATATCGTCTCTAATGTACGTTGTCCTACAGGATATTTAAGGTGAACATTCATAATATTCAATGTTTTTTATGCAATAAACCTTGTTAATAGATTCTATGATGTTGGTAATTTGGCTCTCTCATATTACTTGTTAATACAAGTGGTCCCGGGGGCCATATACATGCAGATATATTTGTATGATATTAGAATATTTTACTTGTTTGCCTAGACAAATGCGAATCTTTGCTATCAGGAAAAAATCGAGAGGTTGGAAGCGGATCTGGATGTGGAAGCAGCTCCAATAATGAAACAGCCGTAGAACTCGTCTAAATGTTATGAAAATGACCGTGCTCACCTGAGGGCTCGGAAACATTCTGAATAATTTGTAACACAAGTTACTCTAGGGGAGACTTGGAGAGGAGTGAATTTAGCGTCAAATCTATAACTTATGGACTCATACTGGCTGTGCAGGGAAATAAATCTGCGATTTTTGTCATTACGTTCAATACATTTAATATGGCTAAAGGGGGGCCATATAACCCTCACTTGATATCAAATCGTTAAATTTGTACTTGTTCCGAATAAATATTTTAGTTTTTAGTTCCGAATAAATATTAAGAATATTAAAAATATGTATAACATTTTTAATATTATGGCTGTGTATTTTTAATATGTATAATATTTTTAATATTCTGTCAGATTTTTTTTATTCTATAGTAAATCAATATCAAAACCGGTGACGTATTATTTAAAATTGTATTCCTTTTGAGTTTCATACTGGACATCTAAAACAAATTGTAGGACCAAATTACCATCTTCTTTCTATATCTTTAACTATTTAATATAAATGATATTCTATCTATACTAATATAATAAGGCCAAAGAATTGTAATTTGGACGTTTTTTTGAACGCTCTATTAATACTTTATTTACACGAGATAAGCCAGCCCTGCTGTGTCTGTATGTTCCCGAACTTTATCACTAGATATCACTGTGTCGAAATAAGAGATAGAGAGATATAAGAATATCTCATATTTTACAGATTATATTCCAGCCTGATCACCGGCCGTAGGTCTGGGTCCCGCAGGGGGCGTGCTTGCCGCCGACAATATGCTCTCAAGTAGGCACGTAGTGCTTGCACTTTCTCAGAGACAGAGTACCCTCTTCTCTCCCCACCCAGTGTTGCTATAGAGGCCAATAGTGCTATCAGCATTAACCTCAAGTTCCAAAAAAAGCACAACCATGCAAAGAGGATTGCACTGTGAAAGAAAACGATGAGGATTTTAATTGTAGTATTATTTTGATAATATTTAAAAATTAACTAAAACTATGTAATTAGCCTCAAGATAAAAAATACAGGTTAGGTTTTATCCCTACTCGCAAACGAAGGCTATGTACTCTTTGGCGTCGTTTTTTTTCTATTGATTTATTTGGTGAAAATTGATTAGCTGTTGTTATCTGATTTGGTCTGAATTATGAAAACGAGTTGTTCATAATTGAATTTAAATATATATTCAATCATGAACAACTTTTATAAATTATGTATAGTCAATCTGGGTAACTGACAGTGGGGCCTCAAATTTTTGATACAATACTATTGACTATTTTTATTTATATCTTTATTTTAATTAATTAATGTTAGTTTTAAAAATGAAAAGAAACTTAAGACTCAGCACAAGGAAAACACAAATATAGATGAACATAATGTTACTTCAGGACCATTAACATCAAATGTGCAAAATAAATTGCCGTTTAAATATGAAATAAAATTATTCGACATAACTACATAATTTCTACATAATTGATTATGATTTTGGGAGGGAGTTAGGGTGGTGAATAGAAAATTAATACTAAAATTCTTACAAATTTTTGTTTTTTTTTTATTATATTGGCTTGTTTTCTTTTTTTATATGCCTAAAAGTTCTTTATTAAACGTATTTTTAAGTATTTTTTACGCCAATTAAAAATATATAGTATACAATTAACCAAACGCTCCAGACTGATTCTCCATTTTTTTGTAATAGAAGACAAAACTGCGGAATTATTGTTTACTGTTGGTAAATGCAATATAATAAAAGTGATATAGATGATAAGTGGGCGAAGCCACGAGCGGGCCACTAGTCTCTTAATATATCTTTTTTAGCTAGCACCGACTTTTAAAATAAGAATTTCCCTGCGATTCTCATTATCAGATCCTTACATAATGATAATGGGACCAATGGAGAAGTACGTTTCAACTAATATACAATGATTTTAAACTATAGAATTTATTTGAAAATATTTTTAACCAATTAAAAGCATAATAAAAACCCATATATCTATGACCATTCAGGTAGAGTAAAAAAAAAAATTGTATGAAAACATAAGGTGGCTGTGGCCGCTACGGCCGGACCCACCGAGTAGTCATAGTAGCATGGGCGACCATGCGACCGGCCTGACCTCCGATGCGACCTCATGTAGGGTATTCACGCTGAGTTTTAGTGGGTAGTGTAATTTTCGCCCGGCTAACGCTTAATGAGAAAACGTATTATAACTTCTTTGACTGAGGCCAGTCATGGCGCAGGGGCACAAAGTGACTAACAAACGGATTGTGGGTTCAATTCCTACTCGAGGAAATGAAATATTTATTGAATTTATATTATTTTAATTTCTTCGCTCTGGTGTCGATTACCTTGACTTCAGAGCGCGACTTTGAGTTCCGTCACTCAACATGCAATTCCTCCAGAATTTAATGGAAAGTTTGGATCGGAGTGTCTTAACTCTTCGTATCCTCTGCCTACTTTGTGCGGGATACTGTTTGAAGCTGATTTATTTATTTATTTCAGCGGTAAGAGAAGTACGGGGAGGCACCGGTTAATCATCGGAAACACAGTTTTTTTTTATGGAAAAGGACAAGGCAAACGAGCGTGCGGGTCACCTGATGGTAAGTGATCACCGCCGCCCACGGCTCCGTGCAACACCAGAGGTGCTACAGGTGCGTTGCCGGCCTTTAAGTGTTTGGGCGCCGGAGCCCGGCATTACCTGATGCGAAACGCAGTGGCATAAAGCCACTATTTCACGCCGGTTTTCAAAGATATGGAGGAGGGTCACATAAAAAGCATAAGGACCCCCAAAGGGGATCTTCATGAAAATCTTCATGTATGAAGAAGTTGATGACAGTAGATGAGGCGTAAGAAGTAAGTAGAGACCGTAGTGTTTGGCGCTCCGTTCTCTCTGACTACCCCGCTAGGGATACAAAGTGAAGTGAAGTGAAACTAAGTTAAGCTATGTATTTAACTTCTAAAACTAAATATAGTATATTATTGTAGTATATTATAACTAAATGTAGTTAACATGATAAAAGTAAATGCAAAAAAAAATATCGGTCAAATCTTATCATACACATAATGGATGTATATTTTCCTTACCAAGATCGTTCAGAACCGAAGTTTACCGGTTCTAAGTGGATGGGTAAATATTATTTCTATCGGGTTTCAAATTGTCACTGTCAGCGATGTCTGACATTAAAAAAGAAATTTGAGAAAACGTAATTGAAGCTGTTGATATGACAAAAAATTTAAGAGTACATAAACACATACAGAAATACATAATAGATATCTTTTCAGGTTCATTTATAACATAGTAAGTTTTACATAAATTACTTTTAAAAGAAGTATACTTAAGAAGAATGATAATCTTTTAAAGTATTATTTTTTTACTTTATAAGATGTGGCGTAGGGGTATAAAGTGTGACTGTGTCCGCGACAGGTTTTGGCTGTGAGTACGATGCGCGGCGTTGAGTTGCGTCACTCATCAAGTGATCATCTCATCAAGTGATGCCTCTAGAATTTGACGGAAAATAGGAAACGGAATGTCTTAACACTAGGTTCCCTTTGCCTGTGTATGAGATACAGCGTGACGCTAAAAATAATATAATATTTTTTTAACTTTAAAGTTATCCCACATTTAGCACAACAAGCAGATACATGAGCGTATTAAGACATATTTTCCAGGGCCACTTGCCTTCAGTATTCACTTGAAAATTATGATAAAAAATCAGCTTCACGCTGTATCCCGCACATAGCAGGGTAGGCAGAGGGAACCTAGTATTGAGACACTCCGTTCCCCATTTTCTACCGAATTCTGGAGGCATTGCGTGTTGAGTGGCAGATTATGATTATTATCCAAAAATGAATGGTTATGATTTTTTTTTCTTCTTCTTGAATCTTCACATTACACATTATTTTACCATGTAACGTAACAATAAAGTGCGTCAACGTAAATATTCTTTCGAGCAAGGATTTTTTTTCAAAATCTATACTTATATAATAAAGCGGAAGAGTTTGTTTGTTTATGCTAAGGTGTCTAGATCTATTGTTAGTCCGATTTGCTTTATTTTTAATATGTAAGCTACATTTCTTAGGAGTGCTATATAACATTACGGTGTAAGTCTTAATTAGCCATAAATAACGAAATAATAATAATAATAAACTCCATCGGATTGATTTAAGTGCGTGCTTTGCAAAAATAGTAACAGTATATTGTATAACTAAAATATTCCATTTTAGTAATTCTAAAAAAAGTCATCAAGTCATTCTATTTCCATTAAATTAGTCACAATTAGGCATTTTGTGAAAAAAAAATCATTGAAAATGCAAAATGATATTTTACCGCTTTTTATTTGACTTGTCTATTGAAACTTACAAACAAAAATTGTTTCAAAATCAAGGAAATTTAATGAAGATAAACTTTGGTTTTTATAGAAAACTTATACTTTTATTTTTTGAGAAAATGTAAAACTAAAATAATTCAACGTTCTCCGTTTCCGGCCGCAAACCTAGGTCTCGCACGGGGCGCCCTTGCCACCAAAGATATCCTATAAAGCAGCCACGTAGTGCTTGTACTTTCTCAGAATTGTGAAAAAAAATTGTTCGTAAATTAATATATTAAAAGTTATTCTGTGCAAAGATTTTGCAGCCTTATCTCTTACTCAAACTATTCTGGGGTACACATGGCCCACCCGGGTTCTCCCTTTCCGCGCATACTGCGTTTCCTGTTTTTCGTCTGAATTCTAAACACTGCGTATTGAATAATGAAACTCAATAATAATATAAAACAGATTAATCCATTTTAAATAAAAATATTACATAAAATAATTTAATGTATTTGAATATTTAACAAAACATATTATAATATAATTCTATGATTGATCCACAATATCAAAAGACTTTCATTGTTAAAAGTTTTACGAACTTCTCCAAACATTTTCTATAGCTAGTACAATTATGACTCCGACCATTTACAGGTTTCAGTAAGCACGCGACTGCGATACCGGACGCACGTATCGTCGGCGGTTTCTATGGAATAAATACGAGAAGCTCACCATAAGTGACTACTATCAACTATGCTATGTGACTCTGTTATTAAGACAGAACTATCAATAACTCGAAGGTAATCTTAATGTATATTTGATAACAGCCTAGCTATGAAAAATCAAATGAAATCAAAATAAAAGACATATTTTATAGAAAAATTGTTTTTGTCGTATTCTATGACTACTATAAGATACAAATAAGAGATTATTTAATTAATTCTCAAAATTAAATATTAAATTTATATGTTTAAAATAAATCCTTTTACAAAATATTATTGAATCTATAACATACTATCGACCCACACGCGGCTCGTTTATTGTCATATTATAGTCAAATTATACAAAATATTTATATATAAATTATAGCCTATGTGTAATGCTATGTAAGCAATAGTACTGTATCAAAGTGGAACAAACGTGCATCCTCACAAACTTTCACATTTCTAATATTAGTAGGATATAAGTGAAAAACAGACCATAGAAGTTATAATACATAGTTCCTGGTTTTGCTTTGCAAAGTTAATAGAAAACATAAATAAATAATTGTATAACTAACATTTAAGAATAAACATTAACATACAATATAGAAACAGGCGTACAATATATTATTAAAACTTACATGATAAATTACCGCTTCTAAGCGGCGTGAATAACTAATGTTTGGTGTTAATAACGATTGTTTTAAAAAATATAACATAATTAACCAAACTATAACCAAATGAAAACATAAATAAAAGCACTCATATTATTTTATTATTTTATCTGAAATACACAGTGAAATTGAAAGGTGATGCAACTACAAGCATTATCTATTCCACGACAGTAGAATATCCTAACGCTAAGTAAAATATTTCATACATTCTTTTTCTTTACGATATCGACTAGTTCTCGATTAGGTTCAATTTCATATAAGATATAGATTATAAAAGAAATATTTTTTTATTTTTTTTCTTAATTGCTGTCAACTTTAAAGTTAAGAATCCTCTTTTAAACACTCTATATTACTTCGTTAAGACAGTCTCTTACTCTGTTTAAAATATTAAGGATATTATCAGAAAATCTTTATTAATCAGCATATTTACATACATGTTTCAATTATCTACAAAATTAATTAGAAGAATAGATAGAGATATAGATTAATTAGAATTATCTACAAATTTATTAGAAATTATGATACTATTTATAGTGTCTCACTTATGAATATTGTTTCCGCTTCCCACTTTCCGCCGAACTTTGGAGGCATTGCGTGTTGAGTGGAATACGCCCATTCAACGCCGCACTTTGCCTTGAAACCACAGCGAAGAAATGAAAACATTAATTTATTTTTTTCGAGTGAAAATCCTCAACCCGTCGCTTTTACAGTCACACGCTTGTACCCCTGCGCTACGGCTGGCCTCAAGTTCTTTTTAAAAATAAAATCAGCTTCACGCTGTATCCCGCACACAGCAGGGTAGGCAGAGGGAAACTAGTGTTAAAACACTCCGTTCCCCACTTTCCGCCGAATTCTGGAGACATTGCGTGCTGAGTGGCGGAATTCAACGCCGCGCTTTGTCTCGACACCAGAGCGAATGTAAATAAATATTTCACTTCCTCGAGTGGGGATCGAACCCACAACCAGTCGATTTTATAGTCACACTTTGTGCCTCTGCGCCACGACCGGCCTCATTTCTCAGTTCTTTTTATAATTATTAAAATATAATTTTTAATGACAGATGAAAGCGTGGACAGCCCATGAGCAGGACACAACATTGCCTTGCTGCAGAACGCTACACGTCAAACACGCAGCGTATGCAAGTGCCCTTTATACTTTGGTAAGTAGCACTATTTTTAATTCTTTTTATTAAAAAAAAAATTTCTCAATAAAACTACCATTTTAGTCCTTACTAAATGTGTAGATATTTTTTATCAATATGTCCAATCATGCTTTTATTAACGTAATTGTTAATAACTATACGTTTTTCATAAATACATTAAATATTTTAAATATTTAAAAAAATGCAATAAAATTGAAAGCGTTTATGTGATAAGGATAGGCAATAAACAAGATAATAACTTCTCTATGAATTCTCTAGAAATTAAACGTAAGGTAAAAAAAGATAATTTATAAAAAAATATATATGTAATTTTCACAGTAATATTGCGTGTGTATATTTTATTTGGATTATTATGCTA
Source organism: Heliconius hermathena (assembly GCA_013403705.1). Taxonomy (NCBI): domain Eukaryota; kingdom Metazoa; phylum Arthropoda; class Insecta; order Lepidoptera; family Nymphalidae; genus Heliconius; species Heliconius hermathena. Next base: position 195,471 of record JAAIXJ010001820.1, on the reverse strand, counting down.
ATACCATAGAGGCCAGTCGTGGCGCAGGGGCACAAGCTGTGACTGTAAAATCGACTGGATGTGGGTTCGTCACCACTCGAAGAAATGAAATATTTATTTACATTTATATTTTCATGTCTTCGCTCTGGTGTCGAGGCATAAACGCGGCGTTGAGTTCCGCCACTCAACACGCTATGTCTCCAGAACTTGGCGGAAAGTAGGGAACGGAACTGTCTTAACACTAGGTTCCTTCTGCCTACCCTGCTGTGTGCGGAATACAGCGTGAAGCTGATTTATACCATAGAAATATATTTATACGTTACCACAAAAAAATTGCGGTTAAACTATTATTTATATATGAAATATAATAATTTTTATTTACCTCAAATAATTATCTTCATACCTCAAATATTTCCAGAAAATATTTGTATTTTGTTTCATTATAAGTTTGACAAATGAACGAACGCCTTAAAAAAATAGGTCTTGTTTACAAACATTTTCAATATGGCATAGAAAGTTTGTCCATTACAAGACCGACCGAACTCGAAGTAAATACAAGTTATTAAAACAAACAACATTCTGGAAATATTAATAAGGACAGAACTTTTTCAATTACCGTTTTCTAATATCTAAATGCATAATCTTGTAGTATGACAGTTTTAAGATAACAAACTTTATGTTTGAAGAAAAGACGAAACTCTGACATAGGAAGACCCACATTTCAAACTTTGCCACCAAAAGTCGTTACGTAAAGAGATGTGCCTACATTAAACTTAATTTACGTCCCAGATTCGTAAATTCCTTAGTCTGCTCTAATTCTGTGGAAAATTTATGAAAAAAAGCGAAATGAGAGTATCTTCATAAGTATCTTTGTATATTACAAGCAAAAAAAAACTTTTTTTATATAAAAATTATGATACTAAGATTAAAAAATATATTTCAATTATGCAACACATGCAGCTCCGTGTTGTTGCACTTTATTGACACAAAAAGACATGTGTTGTACTTAATGTCTAATAAGCTTTGTTAAGTGTACATAGAATTAATGAACGAATAACTATTGATATTACCAATGGAATAGAAATGTCAGTCTGAGATGGCATAATCTGAATAAATATTTTTTCCCACATAGACACTGCATGATTAAGACCATATGTCGCGGCTTGCCAGAGCGGAGAAATGGACATAATATTTTAAACATTTTTAAAGTGTTATCCACATTTTCATATCCTCATTTAGGAAAGAATAATACTTATTTAGAAAACATATAAAAATTTGAACGTAGCGACCGACCTGGTCGGTTTCCTCGAGGCGCGGGTTCGAGTCCCGCTACGTTCAAATTTTTATATAATACGTTTTCTAAATAAATGACCATAATTCATAGCCCCAAGTGAGGATCAAACAAACCCACACCGTATCGTAGTCGTATTCGTAGCCAGACAGTGTCTTATTGCTTCACAATGACCACTAAATATATTATAATATTTAATGACAATAAATAATAGTTAGAGATTCATAATCTAATTATGGTTTAAGGAATATCAGAGGTGGAGCTTTAGGTTTGTGTGCATTTTAAAAAATAGCGATGTTGAACGAAATGTTTCTGTTTTCTTAGACTTTCTTTATATTATAGTTACGTGTAATGCAATTAAAAATAGTATATAGCCCAATATATAATTAATAAACTTATGTAAAAATAATAAATTTATTTGAAAAAGGTACTTATTAAAGTTGTAAATAGAACTTCCGTAGTAAATTTAAAATCCTATTTATTTGTTTTATAGTAAATAGTACATACACGTCCATTTGTCATCACAGTTTCACGTTGAGATTATTTCAACTCCAGAACTATGTATGTACTGGTTTAAACTTTGTAATGACGGTATACAACGACAAATTCATGATCAAAGTTGGAGAAGCCTGCATATATCAAAATGAAATTAAGCTCAAATATACATACATATATTTATGTAAAATATGCATTATTTTTACATTTTATGAAAGTTTTCGTGGAGTATATGTACCAAAATGTTGCTTATAATAATATAAAACTGGCAATGTTAGTTGAGCGTAGCTTACCTAACTATTGGTAAAATTAAGAAAAAGCAATAGAGTTTCTATAGATTCAAAATTCATTCGTAATAATAAAAACCACTTAATAAAAACATTCTTTAATTTATTAAAATACCAACACGCACGTTTTTGCCTATGTGTACATAGGCAAAAACAATATGTCTACTAAATTTGAATACAGTCCATCATTCAAAACTATACGGTGATAGATAATCCCGACAGTTTTTGTTTTCATTTTTTTGCACAGTTCTCTAACATTTTGTAATAGTATAACATAATTTTTAAAAAAATACTGAGGCCAGTCGTGGCGCAGTGGCACAAAGTGTGACTGTAAAATCGACTGGCTGTGGGTTCGGTCCCCACGAGGAGATGAAATATTTACTTAAATTTATATTTCCATTTCTTCGCTCTGGTGTCAAGGCAAAGCGCGACGTTGTGTTCTGCCACTCAACACGCAATGCCTCCAGAATTCGGCAGAAAGTGGGGAATGGAGTGTCTTAACACTNTCCAGAATTCGGCAGAAAGTGGGGAATGGAGTGTCTTAACACTAGGTTCCCTCTGCCTACCCTGCTGTATGCGGGATACAGCGTGAAGCTGATTTATTTTAAAAAAATGCTCAAAAAAATAAAAAGACGGTAAAATTAATATCGATAATATCGTTATCACATTTTAACTCTATATATTATTATTAATAAAATTAATTTTTGAATTGTCACGAACGGATAACAACTCCTAAAAAATGATCTTGATTAAATGACGCTTAACACAGAAAATTTAATTTTATTATTTAACGTTATTTCGACCGTTTTAAATATGAAATGTTTAAGGTAAAGTAAGCAACAGAAATGTGTAAAAAATCATTTGTTTAATAAGATAATCTTTACTTCTACACTTATATGTCTATATTCCTGTAAAAACAGCATCATCAGGAAAACATATTAAGAACGTGACAATCATTTTTTTAAATATTGATAGTGACTCACAGCGGTGGTTCAATTTTATATTTAATGTCCGCATGTTTTAAATATTTTCTTTTCTCTGATCTCGTTAAACGACGAAGGTTCGTTAGTTTTTACCTGTATGGTAAAAACTAACAGCAATGTCTCTAAAGTGGGCGTAAGTGAAAATGTCAATAACACATCCAGTTAGTTCTCTTTACTTATCATAATATATTTGTGACGAAAAATGTATTAAGCCTTTGAATATTGTACGAATAAGGTCAAAGAGAAAGACAACAAACATAATAATTCTACAAATGTTTCGATATGAGGCGAACTGTAAATGAAATTTAATTGGTTCCGTCTGCTTTTGATCTTTTGATTCACGTTCAATTGAATTCAGTTTCAACCGTCTTTTAGGAGTATTCAAAATAGAAATATAAACAGTGTAGAGCAAATAATACAATAATAATGCAAAATAAATTATGTTTTATTTAAGATTATTTTTTAGTATGATTTGAGTTTCCCAAAAAGACACTAGTTAATATACCATTCTGTTTACTTTCCTCTCTTTATTTAATCAGCCCAGGTGAGAAAGATTTCTCAGAATAAAAACTAAAAAACTTTAATCTTGACGTTGTTAAATATATTTTATTCAGGGGCACAAAATGTGACTGTAAAACCGACTGGTAGTAGGTTCGATCCCCATTCGAGGAGATGAAATATTTACTTAAATTTATATTTCCATTTCTTCGCTTTGGTGTCGAGGCAAAGCGCGGCGTTGAGTTCTGCCACTCAAAACGCAATGCCTCCAGAATTCGGCAGAAAGTGGGGAACGGAATGTTTAACACTAGGTTCCCTCTGTTAACCCTGCTGTATGCGCGATACAGCGTGAAGCTGGAAAAGGAAATTAAATAATTGAGTTGATTGCTTACTCTTTATGAACTCATAAAGTTTCAAGAAAGTGTATTTATACATGACATAATTTGATACAGCGAATGTAGAAAATATGTAAACACACCTGTTTGTAATATACAAAATTGTCTCTAAAACTTAGAGACAATGTATAACTATACATCTTATATTATTTAGCAGCTTTTTAATGGCGTATTAAGTCTTCTGTTTTGTGCAACGTTACTTACTATCTTACTATACTTGACAATATAAAACCTTTCTTAAAAATCTTGTACTATACGATTGACATCAATCATCTTCAATAAAATTTACATGTATTGTTGCCATATTAGAACTCTGAAAAATTCTTATTTCAAAACTATATACCTCTATAGTAAAACTTTGTAAGCTGTCATGCCAACACTCCTCGTTTTTCAATTAGGAATAGTTCCGTTTGACGATGGACGTAGATTTGATTTGCATGTACAGATTTCTTAATTCTTTTAAGTTTTCGTCGATGTGTTTAACTATTAATTAATATATGTTATATAAAAAATTGTGTTGTCCAATATTTTGGACAACACTATTTAACAGTCTTATACTCTGTATATTAGAAGTATGTTTACTTATTATCAAGATAAGAGAATACATGTACACAATATAAATAAGTAATAAGAAAGCAAAGCTCACATTAAAATTCTTATATTAGTAAAGTTGCACGGCTTTATCTTAAGGATCCCTATATTTACATAGTAAACCTCCATAATCAGATGTGCGACGAGTATGCAAATAAGCCTATATGGGCCATATGTCCTTCACCACCCCGACTTTAGTTTACCCTCATCTCATTTACACATAAATACTCGTCATTGTTATCTTATTCCAGTGCCAGATTAAATCAGCTTCACGCTGTATCCCGCACACTGCAAGGTAGTGTTAAGACACTTCGTTCCCCACTTTCTCCCCAATTCTGGAGGCATCGCGTGTTGAGTGACAGAACTCAACGCCGCGCTTGTCTTCGACACCAGAGCGAAGAAATGGAAATATAAATTTAAGTAAATATTTCATCTCATCGAGTGGGGATCGGACCCACAACCAGTCGGTTTTACAGTCACACTTTGTGCCCCTGCGCCACGACTGGCCAGTATTTCTCTATCTATCTAGTCTACTTCAATTTTACAATTCTTAGTACAAAACTTAACTGAATTTTACAAGGATAAAATCAACTGTAACGCAACTAGTAGGTTCGATCCCCATTCGGGGGAATGAATTATTATTTATTTTCATTTCTTCCTTTTGGCACCAAAGCAAAATCCCGGCGTTGATTACCGCCACTCAACGCACAATGCCTTGATAAATGCAGTGAAAATTAGAGGAGAGGAGGAGGTTTAATTTTTCACTTCCCAATNTCCATCAAAAGTTAGCTATCAAACATAATTTGACAGAAAAGAAACCACTTCCGTACTATCAATATACGCCTGCACCTGTGTTAGAGAGTACCAATCACAAGATGTACTTTGACAGGGCCATATTAACAGATAAGACAGTTCATAATAATAGACCAGATATAACTTTAATTGATAAACAAAATAAAATAGTTCATATAATAGATATAGCAATACCAAATACCCATAATATACAAAAAACAATAACAGAAAAAATACAAAAATATACAGAACTTAAAGAAGAAATAATTAGAATCTGGAAAATTAATAAAGTATATATTGTGCCCTTGGTGCTGTCTAGCACAGGTGTTATTCCGAAATACTTACATCAAGCCCTCAAAACCATAGATTTGCCTAATTCCACATACTATACTATGCAAAAATGTGCCATATTAAACACTTGCAGAATTGTCAGAAAGTTCCTACAAGACGACGCCTTGTAAAAACATAAACTTAAATTAATATAATATAGTGAAATACTCTTGGCTTTAGCCCGCGGATTTCACTTAAAATACCAAGACTTTAACAAAGTTTTGAGAACATCGAATTCAAATAATAATAATAAATATTTGACTGACAACGCGTGGTCGTGGGATCAATGCCCTCTCGAGGAATGAATAATTTTTATTTCATCATTTTGCCAACTTGGACTTCAGTTGGGTAAAAATAAAACACGGTGTTGAATCATTTCGCCACTTAAAGCGCAATGTATGAAATTTGGAAAACGATGAACGAAGGGTCTTGACACTAAGTTTTCTCTGCTTACTTTGTGCTATATTCGGAATATAGCGTAAAGCTGAAAACAAATAAGTATACCGTGTATAAGCTTTTTTATATATAAAAAAAATTGTTAAATATCTTGTTGGCCGTTTTCGTGCGACTTCTCCGCCGCGCCACACGGATAGTTTCCTGTACAATCGAGAATAGTTATATTTTTCCAGTTTTCTATTCAATAGTGCTCGCAAGTAAAATATATTTTAACATTTTTTTACTTTCGAAATTTTTTTATTCTTTGTAGACCATCATTGTAAGTATTGTCAATTCTAGTAGTTTAGTTAAACAATCAAATTAGTATAAACTCTTTATTAGAAAACTTATCTACATATGACAACGTATGGCCTCTGACACACAGGTCAGAGATCCAGACTTGAACGGTTTCCAAGAGGGGCGGATTCGAATCGCGCTACGTTCAATTTTTTATACGTAATTTAATAAAGTATTTTTTGTCCTAATCATGGAATATTTTAAAGAAAATGTTAACAATTAGTATAATATGGATAATTGACTTAACTATATGAGATGTATTAACTTATTCTCGATGATTTAAAGACGAAAAAAAAACTAGTCAGTGATACTTTTAATAAAATGTGACAAGTAAATATTATGTAGCGTATTTTTTATAATCTTAGTTGAACATTTAATTTTATGAGTGGAATTCATTTCGTAAACTATATTCATTTATTGTAACCATTAACTTAATTTGCGTGTAACTCGGTTCAATAAATTTCCCAGTAGTTACTGTTTGCGATATGTGTTATATTTGTGTAGTATTTAATTGCCATACATTCTATCATTCAGTAAACTAATAATAAAAAATACAAATAATATTATTAGTAAGCAAATTATTAATCTTTTTGTCAACCAGAAAATCTCAACCTCTGCTCTCAGTTTATATAATCTTCGCAACACATTACCTTGAGGCCAGTCGTGGCGCAGGGGTACAAAGTGTGACTGTAAAATCGACTGGTTGTGGGTTCGATCCTCACTCGAGGAAGTGAAATATTTATTTACATTTATATTTTCATTTCTTCGCTCTGGTGCCGAGATAAAGCGCGGCGTTGAATTCCGCCACTCAACACGCAATGCCTCCAGACTCGGCGGAAAATGGAAAACGAAGTGTCTTAACACTAGGTACTCTCTGCCTGCTGTGTGCGGGAAACATTTAATTTAATATGAAACTGATTAAATTTAATTTTTGCATATTACCTTTAAATGAATACTGTGTGAGAAGTGCCACGCCTTTTGATAATATTTACAAATTTAATGACCAATTGTAAAAGAGTAAAAAGAGTAAAAGTCTTAATTGCGTTACTGTGTGTTGTTATTACCGTAGGATTTTTATGTTTAACTAACATTGAGAGTCCGAAAGATGATCCCAACATTGCCAAAGCAACAGATAGACCAGAGGCCAGGAACAAGTACAGAGAGCAAGGACTTTTTTCCACATAGGGTTCACAAAATATTCCGAAATTGAGTTCATGACGTCGATGATACCTTTTGATGTTGTTTCCTGTTCTCGTTAAATCGATAAGTCTTCTTTAATTATGTTGTCCTTGTCTAAGCAGCCAACAAATACAAGTAGTTGGCAATAATTCGACCCGACTCATCACACTGCAAAGCGAAAAATGGCGACTTGGTTCTTGAAACAAGTTGCTCCTCTATGTTTGATTAACATTTGACATAAGTTCAATTCGAGCTTTGACTGTGTTATTGGATAGAGGTATATCTTGTATTTTCTTTCTGGTTTGGTTTTTTTGTTGGTATCCACAATATTTATTATGGGGAGGATTCTGGGGTACTGTTTGACGTGTTACCTACTGCCGGACCTATTGGCTTTTCTAAGCGCACAGTACGTCACAAACTCAAATAACATCCACATCTGGAAACGTGGCAATTCACTACTGTGCGATTTCGTAGGAACTTCCTTCCACGCACAACTGTGGAATGACCTACCTGCGAAGATGTTTCCAGATCGATACGACATGGGCACCTCGCGTAGTAAAGAGCGCGTGTGTTTCCACCTTAAAGACCGGCAACGCACCTGCAACTTCTCTGGTGTTGCACGGATTCAAGGGCAGCGGTGATCACTTACCACCAGGTGATCTGTATGCTCTTTTGCCTTGTATTTTCCATTAAAAAAAATATACGTTACTACATCATAACTTTATTACGTGAACTGGCATACTTATTTCATAAAATCAATGAATGAACGTGTTTAAAATATTTTAATAAATTTGTAAGTTTGATTTATAATGAAATAATTTATATTTAACTGAGGAAACAACCCAATTGTAAACAGATGTTGTATAAACTTCACCGAGCCGGAGGCTTACAAAGAAATAAAAATTAATCATTTATGAAATTTCAAAATATTTGAAAAGTTTAATGATTGAAATGAATAATTAGAAATTTAGGTATATTTTGTAAGGTTTTATCATATGTTTTACCATATATTAAATTCTGCAGTAACTTGGATTACAATACTACATTCACATACAAAAGTATATTATTCTTTTTAATCTGGACTGTCTCTTAACGGCTGGAACGGTTTTAGTTTAATTCAGAGTCGGGCAATCAAACTAAACGGTTTTTTCTGTAACATATTTGTTTTCAAGAGTTTTTTATGTTATAATATATATATATATATATATATNTATGTATGTATGTAGAATAACCTATTTTTTCTTTTAAACATGTTGGTATATCATTCTTCAGAATTTATATGTGTTTTTATTTTGTTACAGAATATATCGATTTTCGTGGTGCTCTTATATAGTTGGAGGATCGGTGTAAATGCCAAAAAGTATAAAGACCTTGACGATGTTTATTACGGTAAGTTCACCTTGAGTGTTGTCATCATGTGTTTCTTAAAAACAAATCCAGCATGGAACATAAAAGTTGAGGCCGTGATGCTATGGTGCAGTATCTTACTGTAAACGAGACGGTTTTATTAGGTTCGATTTCCGGCAAGATGAATTACATTCAATTTCCTCGCTCTAGTAACAGGACAAAGCGTTGCGTTAAGTTCCGTCACTCAATACGCAATGTCTGTAAAATTAGGCGGAAGTGGGGGAACGGAGTGTTTTAACATTAGGATTCATCTGCCTACGCTGCCACGTATATGCGGGATATAACGTGTACCTGAAGAAACATTTACCATGTAAAATTTTTCAATTTATTTCAATTCAAAACTGTGGTTAATTTAATTGATATTTTTAAGGAAAGACCGATAACAAATAATACATAATTTTATAAAAGAAATTAGAGTTTCTATAATTTAAAAGTAATGTATATTTAGTTTTGTATTAAATATTGACGTTAAGTATTTTTGGTTCAAATACTATTCTTCTCCTATTTCGTATAATATATAACAGCCTATAAAAGCGAGAAATATAGAAACTGTTGGTTATAAATATTGACAAGTTAGATTTCTAAGGCAAGGACTATATTATAGTACAATTTTTTCAGATTTATTTAAAAGGTTTTTCACTAGTTAAACAGCAAAAAGCTTTTATTTAGGTGTGTCCATGATCAAACCTTGCTGGTTAATTTCAACTCACTTCCTAGTTTTTGATTGAACTATCGATTATGTAAGTCTTTATATGTTTGGAACCAAAGGTCAAAAGTAACTATTTTGTGATTTTTTAAGTGATATTGAAAAAAAATATATAGTTTGGCATGAACCCGCGCTTTTTGGCAACTATCCAGCGCTCTAGCCAGTTAAGAGTTTATTGAATATTAGAACGTTTACGTTGTCTAAATACCGTGTAATTATGCATATTCAATTCTCCAATATGAGTATAAAAGGATCGGGATTGGTATTATACAAAAGACAATATCTAAATATATTTATTTAAATTTTATATTGTAATTAGTGTCGTTCTTTTAAAAATAAAATAAATCAGCTTCACGCTGTATTCCGCACGCAGCAGGGTAGGCAGAAGGAACCTAGTGTTAAGACACTCCGTTCCCCACAATAGTAAGCTTATATTATAAATTATTTTATATAATAAGTAGACATTATTGGTAAATAGGTATTAACTACACCAAACTAAAACAGATATTTACATACTTAGTCGTAGTGCACACACATATGTTCCCCACAACTACATATTATATAGACCAAATAGTATCTAATTAAGTCAGCTGTCGACTTTGCATAATCCGACTATAAATCTGCTATGTTACATTTTGGGGAAGCTTGAAATTTCTATCAAAGTTTTAGGAGGAAACTTTAAATTTACTTAAAGAAATTTAACATTTATATTCCACTGGCATCTTATAAATTATCAAAAATATAACTCATAGTCACCCCAACTACACTGGATAGTGAGAGGTCCCTATACACTACAAGCGGAGCATTCGGCCAGAGTGTGATACAGCGAATCACGGAGGCATCATACTCGTGGCACACCAGCGACACCTCCCGACGGGCAGTCTGTAAACCGTGTCCCGTCAACACATACACCAATCTGAACGTCAGGACACCAAAATCCCTATTGACCCAGCGCACTAGGTGTGGGCGGATCGCCTCTACCGTCGCCCAAGAACCCAGGTCCTTTCTCCATCGGCGGATCAGAGCTTCTGCTCTGAGACAGATTCTGTTCTCCTCCTGATCCGCGCGATATTCTTCCGCGATGTTTGCTTGCATGCCTCGCGACCGCTCGCCTGCGCGAAATACATGTACTCTATCGAGCACTTCAACTTGTAGCTCCCAAGGCGAATCGCTTGCGAAGAGAGTTACCTCTGTCCAATACACCGCACCGAATCGAATCGCTCTCACAGCTATGATCTGCTGTGCTTTCCGCAATTGGGTCTTATTACAGGGCCATAGAACTCAACACGCCGACATAATGTTGCCGGCATGGAGAATCCAGCTCTCCGATATTTGGCAGTAGCCTGCCAAGGGCCCCGGCGATGTTTACTAACTTCGGCGTAATCTAAACGAAGTGCGACGCAAACGACCCTCGACCATCCAGGGTCAGACTCAGATACTTAGGCAAGATGTCATGTGATGATGATGTGTGACGTGGTGGATAATGGTTCCAATTTTTCCTTCCATATGGATCTATAAATTAGATATAATATTACAAAACCAAATTTAGATATTATCATGCTAAGATTTTTTTTAGCTTCACGCTGCATCTCGGACATAACAGAGTAGGCAGAGGAAACCTGGGGACGACATTCTGTTCCCCAATAAGATATTCTTCTCTTTTCGCCGAATTCTTGAGGGATTGCGGGTAAAGTAGTGAATGAAAATAGATAAATATTTTTTTTATTGCATACAAAATGGAAATATACAAGAAAAATAAAAATTACATATGAAAAAGCAGAAAAAAAAACACATTTTACGAATGGAGATAATATGCAAAGGCGACCCTATCACTATTAGTGATTAATGATGAAAATATTAAATATTTCAGATTTTTTGGCATAGAATATATTTCAAGAGTATAATTTAGGCCACAATTATCGGGTATACTTCGCAAACTTACGTTAAGAACCTCTCAACTGCGATACAAAAGCTTCTCGTGAGCCTCAGATTCTTAGCTTTAATATAACACAAATTATTTTTTAAATCTAATGCAATTAACTGCGAAATTGAAACTAATTTCATCATATATTTTCTCAAACCGGCGAAGAAAATAGCTCCAGGCTATCGGCGTGATCGATTTTGCTCGATTTGTTAGCATACTCCAGAATCGATTACGTGATGTAGTAACAGACTATTTACCTTATGCTCGTCCCTTCTACTTAAAAGATGTCCACCTTATTTGATTTATTTGGATAACTAAATTTACTCTTACTTGATATAGAAATTTAGTCTCAATGTTGACTTATTGATATTTGATATTGCTTAATGAAATAATGTAAAAAAATACAAAATACAGGTAATAAATAGTAAAATACACTAATAAACAAAAAAGGCCATTGTGGCATAGTGGGACAGCGTCTGATTTTAAATGAGACAATTACGAATTTGATCCTCTCTCTTAGGAATGAAATATTTTTATATCTTAATAAGATAAAGCGCGACATTGAGTTCCGACATTAAATAGGCAATGTCTCGAAGTCGAGTAGAATGTCTCTGAGTGCTTAGACATTAGATTCTCTACAAAGTAATACTACCGAAATTATACAACTAATTAATCTTTATTTGTTTCAGGTGTACAGATAGCATACTTCGCTATTATTGGCACGCAAATGTTTATGATCGTGCTCAGCATATTCCTATTTTACGGGATTTATAAAGTAAGTATAATTTTATAGCTCGCTGGTTATCCGTTTTGAAATTTGCATATAATATTTGAGCTGAGTATGACAGTTTTGGATAAAATATTGAAGTGCCATTTTTGCTTGAACGGTGATGACTTCAATATATTTCTTTGCGCGGATATCTTCTTCCTTTTGTGACATATTCCAAAAAAATGAGTTTACATTATTCAATTTTTGTGTATTAAATTGAAGCCTCTATTTTAGCTCGCATATAAATAGCTTTTTGACAATATAAGAATTTGTGTATTGATTTTGAAACATTAAACATTGATAAAAAATATATATAACAATTTACATTAATTGTTAAAAAAAAAAAAATCTTCTTAAAATACTAAATATACATTTTTTTAACTAAATATAAATGATAAGTAATGTAAAGTATATAGTAAGTTGTATAAAACTACTCTATCCTGATTTATAGCATAGGTTTTTGAAATTTATGCAATAAATACGATGCAATTGACGTGTGCACTTTTCATTTGACATGACTATAGAATATTCGATGCATCATAATTATTTAAAATGTATTATTATACAACACAAAAATAAAGTAAATAATCTTAATTTAGAAATAGTTTCATTGTAGAGGTAGGAGATATGTCATTATCAAAATATGTACCTATATGCCCTCTGAAATTAACTGATTTTTGTAGAAAATTTATAATATTAATATAGCTATTATAAATATAATAATTATATTCATATTATTTATTAGAGGCAAACATATTATTTTATTTGAACCCACTATCCTCATTGCATTTTCATTCATAGCAAACGTGAAACGTCGAGATAATTTATTAAAGTACAAACTTTATTGCTACTACAGAAAATGAAGTGTGACTCTGAATTTTTCATACTTTATTGTTTTATCCATACTTTAATCAACACGTTTGTAATTATGCATTTTTATGAAAAAAAAAACCGCGTGATATTTTAGACGATAAATCCTTAGATTTCGTTTTATTCTACGCATGGGTAGGAACGTCAAAGCCAGGTTTTACGGCGACCCTCATTCAATTTTACAACTTTATCATGCTGTTACAGCATTATAGCAGTTATAAAAAGCTTAACTTAATAGATGACCTAGCATTTGTAAATTCTTGAATATTAGTTGCCTTCAAACAATAATGGAAACAATATTTAGTTATATCATTTATTCTCCTTTTTTATTTTTGTTTGACAAATAACACACGGACACAGTTCTTTATTATTTGTTTGTATATTACAAATACAAGTACAAACTACAACTACAAGCTACTGGTGGTGGAGGAAGGATATTCTTGCCTGTAATATGTCTAGTGATAGTTATTAGCCTTCTTTGATCTTTCACTGTATATTCACTGTACTTTAGTTTTTCATATCATTCAGCATAAAATTTCAGGTTATGGAAAAGATTTTTATTCTATCTCTTTCTCAAATTTATCTATATATCTATATATCTTTGATAATCAAAACAACTTTGATACGACATAAAGCTATTTAGCTTCACTTAGTCATTTTCAGTATTTTTTTAAAGATAAGGTACCGACGAATTTTACGACTGGAACAACAAATAGAACATTTCCTATCCACCTCGTTCACTCCACCTTCCGTATAATTATAGTCTGCAAATATAACGAGGTTTCCTGTATCATTTTTCGAGGAGAAGGAAAGTCTGTATTAGATTTTGGCTGTTCTTGACAAGCAAAAATAATAAAATTATTATTTTATTTTTAATATATTATAATTATAAATATATATAATTTATGTAAATAAAATCACATTGTAAAATAACGTGAAATAATTTTAAAAAACACTATCTAAAATAGAAACAGTATCAAAATCTTACCATTTTACTTTGGTGGTAGTCTAGTAGACACTTACATAAAGCTGATGTGGGAGCATCAGGGACACTTTCCTCCCTCTATTAGACGTGGGTCGTAACGTCTTTTAGGCATAACCGGTTGCGACTGGTTTCGAGTACACGAGTAACTACTTTTCAAAACTTATTTTTTAGCTTATTTTTGTAACTAGTTACTAAGCAAATGTAATCATAACGGTAAAAAGTGTTATGATTACCAAAATGCTTAAGGTTATATTGCCTACCATTCTAATATGAAACGTACTACTTGCCTATATTCCATATAAAAATATTAACTTTTTTTTTGTATGTTGTTTATTTGATTTTTTATATATTTTTTAAGCTATATTCACTTAATAATATAATAAAGCCCGCTTAATTATTTAATAATAATAATCTTTACTTATAATTAGGTTCGCTTTTTTGTTATTTCACTATTATAAAATATTCAAAAATATTATTTATAATCAGTTTACTTTCTATTTTTAGTATTATAATTGCATACAAATTCGATCTATTGCTGTCTCTCTTTTTGTTCGAAACGTAGTAAAATAGAACGCGACTATGTTAGAATCGATGCAACTGACATTACTATTTTATATTATAATCTATTAAAATCAGTTACAGTTGTGCAGCAATAGCTTTTGACAAATGTGTTACTGCTTACTGTCATGAAACTACGTATGTGAAATAATCGTTGTGTTTCTCCTCGAAACTAGTTATGCGATTATTCGACTCGTAAGCAGTTTCTGAAACCGATTACGATAAATAACGCCCATGTCTACAATCTATGCAAGCGTGGGCTGCATGCCACTCCTCCACCTGTCACACATTCTCTGACGTGTAAGGTCATCACAGTAATGTACTGAAAGTGACGGTGCTTGAATTTGAAAATCAATGATATTAAGCTGAATTTATATTTCGCGGTGTCTATGGGACTACCACGTCAGTTGCAAAAGGTTAAATTAAAAAAAAATCTTCAATAATAAGAATTTATAGAGTTGATCTGAGATATTTTGTGTTTTGAAAAATAAAACATTTTAAACTGTACTTTTCAAATTTATTNGCCACTCAACACGCAATGCCTTCAGAATTCGGCAGAAAGTGGGGAACGGAGTGTCTTAACACTAGGTTCCCTCTGCCTACCCTGCTGTGTGCGGGATACAGCGTGAAGCTAATTTAATTTTCAAATTTATTTAATTTGTCAATTACTACATAAAATATATTGTTTTGTTTCAATTAAAGATATTTTAATAAAATGTTATAAATATTAAAAATATAAGAAAATTTTATGACAACTTAAGTATTATTATACTTTTCTCTATTTCGCTGAGAGCTTTGAATGATTTTATATAAATAAAGAAAAATGAAGAAAAAGGATAAAGAGTTTTAATTTTGGTATTTTTTAAATGTTCTATATATGTATATGAAAGTACGTACTTTACAATATATTCAAACTCTAAAGAAAGATTAGAACATATAAAAACATATTAAGGATTTTAAAAAATATATATATTATATTTATCTATATTTCTGTGATGTGTTAACTATAATATTTATAAAGTTTAAAGTTATTAAGGTTTAAGCTATGTCGGAAATATAAATTAAAAAAAGTAATTTCTTTCAGGAAAATGTAGCGTTCCTCGTTCCATGGGTGCTAGGCTGCATGACATTTATGGCATTGGAAGCTATGGCAATGGTATATTCTAATATACTACGGGATCACGTCAACAAAGTAAATATATATGTACATATTTTTTTCTTACACCTCTCATTATACAGAGAAGAGAAAATTATAATTGTGTTCTCAACTTTACTTCAGCTGATTCATTTTTATTTCAGTTGATAATAAGCAATTCATGAGTATCAGTAGTGTTCCTAGAAGACATTCTGTTCCCATTAAGACTTCTGTTCCCCACTTTCCGCCAAATTCTAAAGATATTGCGTATTGAGTGGTGGAATTCAAAGCCGCCCTTTGATACCAGAGCGAGGAGGTAACGAGGCAAAATTTTAAGAAAAAATTAATTCATCTACATATTGTTTAAATACATATATGTATATCACTCATATCATCTAAAGATCATATCATCTAAAGATTCTGTTTGCCATTTCATATTTTGACATTTCAATTTAGATTTAATCTGCTTAAACGAGATACTCATAAATTGGCTTTACATCGACCAAACAAACCCTCTGCATATCATTAATATTTATAGCTTATTATTATGGAAAATTGATTGACTATCATACAATAAATATATTGACCAACCCTGTATCATTTGCTTGAAAAAAATATCAATCAATTCTATTGTAAAATATTTCTGAAACTAAAAATTCGCTCTTTCTCCAAGACACTCTTTACACATCGTAATTTCTTAACATTTCATATTCATTGCCTTAAGCTGACTTGATTTATGGGTTTAATTTAAAAAATTGATTTAATTTGCCAAGATTGTTTTGAATTAATTTTATTATTAATAATATTAATTCAAAACAATCTTGGCATGATAAATTTTAACGTTAAATATCAATTAAAAATATTGTAAAGATTATAAGAAACTACTTAGCTTTCCATGGATTCGACGTGGGGATTCCGGCCCCATCAGGTTGCAAGTTGAGGGGTTACTAGGACTCACAACCTAAGTTTAGGTTTAAATAGGGATCTCACAGCGCATTAACATTCCACTATCTAAGTTCCACTCTTTATGTTTAATTTGAAAATTAACCTACTACGAAGTACATTACAGAAATAAATTGGTGGCTCTAAACCTATCCCTGGTCAATTTGTTGGTAAGTTAAGTACTATTTTACTTAAAAATTATCTATTTTTAATACCAAGATAGTCAGAGATTATGTACTGATTGTCATGCGCTTTATAATAAAGGTCCTATTAGGAGCTGATTCTAAAAATTAATCAGGCTTTTATATAAGTTTTGTTACTTTTTTTAAACTAGCCTTCTTTCGCAAGCTCTATAGAACATTTTATGGTTGTTAAATTTCTATCTGCTGTTACGACCAACTAATTGTTTTACGTAATTAGTTTATTATATATATACTAGTTTTACGCTGTATCCTGTACATTTCTAGACAGCCAGAGAGAACCTGGGAACCAATAGTGTTTCAATCCGTTTCTGTTAAAACATTTCCTTTTTCCACTTTCTAGCGAATTCTCCGAAATTAAATATTTAATTTCCCCATATGGAAATCGGACCCACAACTGCCGCGTTTACAGTCGCACATTTGTAGCCCTGGCCACAATGGCCTCGATATTATTATTTTATTAAAATATTAATAACGGTTATATTATTATAGATGATGAACAATAACCCTGAAATAGGCCGACACAAGTTAAGAGTTGCCAAGGGCCTCCATTGGCGGATATAGCAAAAATTTTGATTAGTATGACGCAATTATGTTACTAACTATACTTGGATCGCATACCCATAAATTAATATAACAATTTAATGTATTAATTTATCTATTGCACATTCTCGCCTCCTTTTATCTTTCTAATAACAAAGTCCAGTCCAGACATCCTAAATTTCCAGACAAGAACCGTTTATGGTAATGCGGCCTGAAATACTTATTAATAATCATAAATAATTTTATGATTAGTAATAATATAGTATTATAATTAGTAATAATTGTGTCAAAAATAAGAACAAATATTAGATGTCTTATTAGTAAGAGCAATCATTCTATTGTCCTTTGAACTCATTAACCTTATGGAAACTTGGGTCAAAATCGCTTCTCAAAATTACGTAAAATTTCCTTGGCTTGATATAACCGTATATATGGTGGAAGTGTTTGCTGACTTACGTAGTACATGGTTTCTTTTTAGTATTTTAGTTGATAGAATCTGAGGAAGCTTAGGTACTTAATTATTGGGCTCCATATAAAGGGTTTCTTATTTAGGTTTTATAAATATTGAAAAATATATATTCCTCTTATATAACTTGTCTGCACAATGAGTGACTCTTATTTTAAAAAACAAATGAAAATTTAAGTATCTCTAACAGTTTTCTAATCTTTAGCAAGCAGAATGTCTAAATTTAGGCCACTCCACCGGAACTTTTTATGAAGTAAAGAAAAAAACTTTGCAATAATTCAGCTTCACGCTGTATCCCGCACACAACAGGGTAGGCAGAGGGAACCTTGTGTTAAGACACTCCGTTCCCCACTTTCTGCCGAATTCTGGAGGTATTGCGTGTTGAGTGGCAGAACTCAACGCCGCGCTTAACCTCGACACCAGAGCGAAGAAATGGAAATATAAATTTAAGTAAATATTTCATCTCCTCGAGTGGGGATCGAACCCACAACCAGTCGGTTTTGCAGTCACACCTCGTGCCGCTGCGCCACGACTGGCCTCAATTGCAATAATTCCTTTACATATTTTTAGATATTGAATAAGTGCGCCCTTTTTCGGAATATTATTACTTAAAAAATATATAAATATATATTAAATAGGCCGTCCTACGATGGGACGTCTGACTGTAACTGAACTACAACCATCGTAGTTTCTATCCCTGTCTAGAATCTCTCCTTCCCTGCTTTGCGGGAAAAAGAGGATAGCTGCTTTATTGTTGAGAGTTTAAAGAAATACAGAGAGAGAGATAGAGTTAATGGATAAATTGTTTTTTTTTTATTTCATGGTGTATCCCCCACTTAACAAGGTAGAAGGCATCTGGGAACCTGGTATTAAGACACTCTGTTCCCATTAAGTCACTCACAAGTTTTTTTTTTATTTAAATAAATATTTCATCGTCTCGAGAGGGGATCGAACCCACAACCAGTCGGTTTAGGTTACAGTACGGTTACGGTTACAGTAGCACTTTGTGCCCTTGCGCCACGATAGGCCTCAAGTTTTTGTAATACGTAGTCATATCAGGAAAAAGCAATTTTGTTTTTGAGTAGATTGAATCTTCTTTTTTAAGACTATCCATAATGACTATCACTTTATGCAATTATGCATATAGGCCTATTAAGACACTCCCGTTCCCAACTTTCTAGCAAATTCTGGAGGGATTGCGTGTCGAATGGTGGAACTCAACGCCGCGATTTGCCTCATTACCAGAGCGAAGAAATTATTATTTATTAATGTTTTCATTTCTTCGCAGTGACTCTAAGGCAAAAGCTCGGCGTTCCGCCACTCAACACGCAATGCCTCGAAAAATTAAGTGGAAAGTGGGGAACAGAGTGTCTTAACACTAAGTTCCCTCTGCCTACCCTGCTATATGCGGGATACAGCGTGAAGCTGATTTATTTATTTAATTTCTTCGAGTGGGAATCGAATCCATAACCTGTCGCCGTCACAGTCACACGCTTGTGCGCCACGATTAGTCTCATGGATAAATAGATTGGTTATGGAAAATCCTGGCGATACGAGTAACCGAGTTAACATGGTTCTATCAGCGTAGTGTGCGTTACTATAGCTAGTGTAGTAGACCGTTTGGTAATTAATAAGCAGCTGGTATAAGTGGTACCAATGCTATTACTATATCGTAGCGAAACGTTCTAGGAAATACAGGAATTCACAAAGCAGAGAGAGATGGAACTCTTCTTCATACCTTAAAGCCTAAACTTTTAACTTGAGGCCGTAGTGGCTTAAGCACTAGATTGCGACCGTAAACGCGAAAGTTATGGGTTCGATTTCCACACGGAGGAGTAAAATATTTAATATTTTCATTTCTTCGCTCAACACGGAATGCCTCGAGAATTCAGCAGAAAGTGGTGAACGTAGTATCTTAACACTAGGTTTACAGATTCAATCTGCATCTGCTAAGTGCAATGTATGATAAAAAATACTTTACCTTATTTTTCAATTATTCAGTGTATTAAAAATATTGACAAAAAAAAATGTGAAAGCTTTTTATAAAATTTATCACTATGTGTACTTACCGAATAATGTAAGCTATTACGAAACATCAATGTCAAGTCTTCGGAAGTCATTATCACCTTGGCCTTAGTGATATCGATCAAAAACTCATTGGACCTTGAAACTTCTATCGACATTCGTAGTATATACACAACTTCAAATATCGATAGAAGTTACGATTTGCTGAAATGTCCCAAAAAAAATTAAATTAAATTAAAAATTAAATCAGCTTCACACTGTATATTCCTTTTTAAATTCGTAATATCTTACGATACCTTATCTTCAAATTTGTCTTTTTTCACTTTTTATAGTAGATAATAATAGGTAAATTAGATTAAGACAAAATATGGATATAAAATTGGCATATGGACATATGCCAAGCCATAATCAAAATAGTCTTTTAATTCGATGTACGGTTATGTAACTATATCGGTTTTCCATTAGCTGATGAGTAATATAAACTTTTACGGAGGTAATAGCTAGTGAGGTGTACCATAATTACTTAAGCTATAAAACTGTTATACAGCTGTGTAGAAAGTCCATTATAGTTTTAATATAGATAATAAATTTATTAGAAGATACAGTTTAATCTATCGGAATTTTATGTTATAGAGCCATCGTTGATAACTTATTTAATGTTTTGTTGTATTAGTCCACGGAATGTCTTAGATACAATTGATGCATTTTTATGTTATTCCATTAGGAAAAATATTTAATTAAATTTAAATAATAAATTAAATAAAAAAGGCGAACGCGATGTTGAGTTTCGTCACTTAACACACAATGCTTTCCAGAATATAGCGGAAAGTGCGGAGCGGAGTGGGCTCCCTCTGCCTACTCTGCTACATGCGGGATACAGCGTGAACATGATAAAAGAAAAATAAAAATTAATCAGCTCCACGCTGGATCCTGCATACAGCAGGGTAGGCAAGGGGAGCCTAGTGTTAAAACACTCCGTTCCTCATTTTCCGCTGATTTTTTTGAGAAATTGCTTGTTGAGTGGCGGACCTCAACGCCACACTGTACTAGAGCAGAGAAATGAAAATATTAATAAACAATAGTTCATTCCCTCGAGTGGCGACCAAACCCACAAACGTCACATTAAGGTCACTCCCTTGAGCCCCTCCGCCACGAAGGCCTCAAAAGGGTCGATCGGAAGGGTTAATCAAAGTAATTAAGAAAAGAAAATAATGCCTAGTCATCAAAATAAAATTTTTAATATTTTATAATTCCAAAATTTTCTATTTAAAAGGGGTTTGGTATCTAAAAATAATTATTGGTGGGTACTTAGCCAATATTATTTATAAAGTAAACTTGATGTCACTTTTACTTACAGTACAGCGTACAATTCGGAATCAAATACAAGAGATTCATGTTAGTCTTTACATTCAAAATAATGAGCTCGTTACATTTAATGAGACTGTTCAGATTCAGTTGTAGTACGAATTTAAAGGCCACCGCGTCTACTTTGAATATCAAAGATGATATATTTTATAAAAATACTGCCCAATTTTTTATTTGAAACTTTAAAAAAATAAAAAATTAGTATCTTTTTTGCTACGAAATTGGGTATATTTTTGTTATTTTATGTCTCGCATGAGATTTGTTGCGCAACAGTTATCAAACAATATAATTATTGTTTATATGATAGTTCATTGCTTATTTTTTACTCTATAAGGAATAATATAAGAATACAAATGAAATTGTGTTCGAGTGTGTGTTCGAATTCCATTTAGGTATAAAATATTAAAATATAATTGGTTCCTCGATTTAGTCAAATAAAATGCTACTTTGCATTCAATGGGTACCTATAAATTTAAAAAATATCGACGATGGCCCAATAGAAAAAAAACCGGACAAGGGCGAGTCGGGCTCACCCTCCGAGGGTTTCGTTAAAATTGAAGGTCTTGAGCTTTTTCTGAAATTCAGGCTTAGCCAGATCCCTTTCATTTGTTATCTCACCTGAACTAGCGGCTTTAATACCAAATTTTGCCCCCTCTTTAAGTATGTAATTTTTTGGATTTAGACATAAATGTATAGTTTTTAGATTTTTTCCCGAACGAGTTCTATCTATAGATAGAGGAACTGCAGCATATTTGGAATACTGCAGGTAACTTGGAATACTTCGTTATCTAAATGAATATAAATGCCATCTCTANTAATTTGAAACTTAAAAAAAATAAATTTAGTGCCTTTTTTGCTACGAAATTGGGTATATTTTTGTTATTTATGTCTCGCATGAGATTTGTTGCGCAACAGTTATCAAACAATATAATTATTGTTTATATGATAGTTCATTGCTTATTTTTAATACCAACTCTATATAGAATACAAATGAAATTGTGTTCGAGTGAGTGTTCGAATTCCATTTAGGTATAAAATATTAAAATATAATTGGTTCCTCGATTTAGTCAAATAAAATGCTACTTTGCATTCAATGGGTAAAAAAAAAATAAAAAAATATATAATAAAAACATATAAATATAAAAAATATACAAATACATATAAATTTAAAAAATATCGACGATGGCTCTATAGAAAAAAAACCAGACAAGGGCGAGTCGGGCTCACCCTCCGAGGGTTCCGTTAAAATTGAAGGTCTTTAGTCTTAGCTTTTTCTGAAATTCAGGCTTAGCCAGACCTCTTTCATTTTTTATCTCACTTGAACCTGCGGCTTTAATACCAAATTTTACCCCCTCTTTAAGTCTGTAATTTTTTGGATTTAGACATAAATGTATAGTTTTTAGATTTATCCGGAACGAGTTCTATCTATAGATACTAATTGCTAAATTTTATAATTCTAGCTCAACCGGAAGTACCCTATGAATTTTGATTCCCTTGATAGTGTCAAAATACGCGTTTTTAGGATATAAACGGCCATATCTTTTTTCTGAGTAAATATATAAATATGTTTTTTATCAAGAAATCATGGGGACCATAGATTTGAGTATATGGTTTGAATTTCAATTCGATATCTTCAAGCGTTCCTGAGACGGCAGACGGCCAACAAAGTGATCTTATAATATAAGGGTTCCGTTTTTCCTTAAAAAGGTACGGAACCCTAAAAATGAATAAAAATTAAAGGACAAAGTAATTGTTACCAATTTGGTTCTCAATATTTTTTTAGAATTGGAATAAAATAATAAGTTCATTAGTGAAACACTATCCTACATTTAAACAATACGTCTTTTAACTTTAAAACATATCATATAATATTGTCAGTATGTTAGTATCTCTATATATATGTATAAATATGTTATAATACATAAATCACCTAGTGCTCAAATTATATAAGAATTTCCTTCAAAAAATTACCAATTGTTCTTTCTTTTTCCAACGTTAAATTTTAATTTAATAAAATAGCAGAAAAGCCATGTCGATTTTACAAAATAGCTTGAACTTTTTGACTTTTGACATATCGTGATCCTTGAAATATAAATCGTAGCATGAAATTATTATGAAGAATAATATCGTTTTGTTTCAGCAATTCGACGCGATGTGCAAAGCGGAAATATCATTTTTAATACCGAGAATACTGTTGAATGTAAGTATACCATTAATTTGTGCTCGGATCTTCATTTCAGAGAAAGATAATTTTCCTTCCTTTCCAGTAATATTCTCGAACTTTCGCCATTTTATTTGTATAATATTATCTTAGCTACAAGGTTATTAACTTTTGGTAAAAGTTAAAATTATAAAATTACTTTTAACATTAACTACAAGAAAGTTTTTGGTAAGAACATTTTAACATAACATTTATAATCGGATTTTCATGGAATAATTATTAAAGAATTAAGCGTATTAAAAGAAATCTCGAACATATCTTAATACATCTCCTGGGAAATGTATTAAGGATCATTTGAAAATATAACTACTTAAAAATATATTTTGGATACAATTCTTAATTTTATATATTTATCCTTACCTCAAAAATAGCCCCCGAAATGGTTTTAAATTCAATTCTGATTAGGGCAATATTTATTATTTGGAAAACGGCCTGTTGTTTTGCTCTTATTATTTTCTTACACGACTAGCATTACATTGTGAAAGTATATTTCTTTTCTAAGACTGGCATCGATGTAATTACACCACTTATTTTTCTATTAATCGTTATTTTTTTCGAAGATTTCATATACTACAATATTATTGATATTAATGATCGAGCCTGAAAACCAAGACTGAATAAAAAAGTAGATTAGATCAAGATAAATAAGTTTTTTGGTATAAATAATCATGTATCTTCTAAACGACCTACCTTTTGGTGCTCCTAATGCGTAGCTATTAATAGATAGTTATTCTTTGTTATCTAATTATTATAACGGATTATTTACAAGTGGCTATATAATAATTTAACGTGGATTATACATGTATAGTTAATAACATGAAAAATAAACATTCTAAAATTAACTTAAATTTTTGTCATAGCTAGCAAGTTACTTAAGAAAAATTTCTATTATTGAAATTTTAACACTAATAGTTGCTTTTTATTGAAATCCTAATACTAATACTCCTTACAGTGTCTATGCATATGGTGTGTATTGCGGCTCTACCACCTTCTAAGGGTTGGAGTGACTTGGAAGGGGTCGGCTGCTATCGAACTGTGACTAATGCCGCAAGAGGTCCGGACGGGCTCCCCTAGTCGTCCTCCTTGCGAGACAAGCCTTCTGCTAGGAGGGGCCGAGAGCGACACAGATGCAAGTCTACACTCGGTGTGACGATGTGTAATAGAAGTTTTACTGTAACGGACGAATGTTGAAAATAATAAATATTATCAATTATTAATTATATTTATTAGTTGCCAGAATAAAAGTGTATAATATCTGAAGTGTACGATTTCCGATAAAAGTATTCTATTTTATGTACTTTAAATTTAGGTATTTATTTATTTTTTATATTTTTCGCTTTGTTTTTAAAAGTGAAATAAAAATAATTCAATAAGTATAAAAAAACTATTATTAATTTATTGCATTGTACAGTTGTCTGATATAAAAAAAATATTTATGAATATGATATACTGCTCTGATATAGGAATAATTGCAAAGGTAGTGAAAAATGTAAAAATTAATAGTCAAGTCGAAATTAATTCAAATTTAATTACTAACAAAATACTTATGACTCTATTCTCCCATTCATTTTTGAATATTGAAAATAAACGCAATCAAACTTCGTAAGTAATCTTTTCACATAAATTGACATAAATAACTTTTTAAAAATATGTGCAATAATGTACCAGATGTGCGTCGTTTGGTACATTAACGACGTTATTACATTCATAAACTTCTTTTAAAATAATTAAAAAATATATTTTGTATTTTCTTCACAATGAATGTAATTCACTTATTTTTATTATATTTTATAAATAATGTTCTTTATATATTATACTTGAATCTTTAAACTTATGTATATTTTACACTATCAAGCATTTCTTCATAATGGAATAGATGTTTTCACCGTTATCTCTATCTAATAAAAAAATGTATAATATTATATTTAAAAAATACTTTTATCATTACATTATTAAAATAGAAAATTATTTTTTTATAAAATCAAATATAAATTGTATATGATGTTAAATATGAATTGTAAATTAGTTATCAAATTGTAAATACAAGACTTGAAGATATCAAAGCGAAATTGTTCAAAAGAATTCTTTTAGAAATATTTCGGAGTGAATTAAAACATCAAGAGGACGCAAAGTGAGACATATTTGTTGTTGTAATAAAGCTTTCTTATTCGAATGTAAATATAAATGTATAATAGAAAAATATACGCAAAAGTTCTGTAAATATAATATAATAAATAATAAAAGTATATTGTAATCTTAAGTAAGCTATGTTATTGTGGCATGACAATTTGAATAACGTGTTTCTTCTTTATTGTATAACAAAATATATTTTAAAATCATTCTAATTGCAGTTTATGCCTATTCCAGATTGTTTTCTGAAATTTTACTGTTTTATTTGTATACGCCAAGTCACAGTCATATTTAAAGAGTAAATAAAATATAATAAATATTATTGAATGTTATAATTTTGTTTTTATTTTACATTAACCGTTACATTGTATTATTCTATAGAATATTACTTGTTTCAAATATGAATATTTCAAACAAATATAAAAAATTTTAGAGGACTTCATAGTGCAATGGCACTGTGTCTAACTGTAAACGCGATGACTACGAGCTCGATGTCCACTAGGGCAAATGATTATTTAAATTATTTTCATTCCTCCGCTCTGATGAACACCGCGCGGCGTTGACTTTCGCCACTGAACACGTATTAAAAGTAGAAAACACTAGATTGTCTTTGCCTACTCTGCCAGGTGGAAAGGAACTTGAAGTTGTTTTTTATACATTTTAAATTAGCCAACAGAGCAGATGTAGAAAGAATCTATTCAGTAATTTATATCTTAAGAGTAATCTACTAATATTTTAATAATATATTAATAAAATAAATTAATATATGTATTTTTATATACTTGGTCATTCCATATTTGATTTTATTTTATTGGCAAATTAATAAATTAGAAACTATTATCACCGTCTATATAAGGAGAATACTGTCGATCGAGATAACCAATAAAGAGACTATTGGAATATCTTGGTCTTTTATTGATAGCAATTCAGACGGCAAGCCAGATCTTTGATCAATTTACGATTCACTGGTTTAGATCCACGTTAGATGAGATTGTAAGTTCGAACGTCAGGAAGACGTTTCTTTGACAGTCTTACAACATTAGCCATCAAACATCCTGTTGCGTATTTTGTGTGAAAAATTATATTTATTAATTAAAAAACCTATATTTATTAATTAAAAACAAACTTATTTTACAAATCAAGCCCTTTTATTTGATATTCATATTAGGTGAGTGTGGAAAAAATTGTAATCTGTCATTTTGTTACGACGACCATTTTGGATTATGTATTGCAATGTAATTTCAATGTCATCAGAACTGCAGTCGTAATTGAAATTTCAGCTCAATCGGACACTGGGAAATGGGTCAAACTGCGATTGCAAAATTTCAAATACATTAACACACTAAAATACCAAGTCTAATAAAAGCTTGTAATTAGTAGGGAACGAAATGTCTACTGTCTACCCCGGATACAGGATCAACAGTCATCTATATACATAAACTAGTCATGGCACAGAGACACACGAGTGTGACTGTAAACGAAGAAGCGACGATTGTGGGTTCGATTCCCACTCAGAGAAATATAATATATATTTTTTTCATTTTCATTTCCCCGCTCCGGTAACGAGGCAGATCGCGACGATGAGTTCCGCCACTCAAACCACAATTCCTTCATAATTCGGTTTAAACTGTGGAACGGAAGTCTTAATGGGAACGGAGTATCTTAACGTTAGGTTTCCAGGTTCCTTCTACCTACTTTGTTGTGTGCGGGATACAGCATGAAACTAAATAAACTTAAATTTTAAATCGGCTTCACGCTGTATCCCGCACACAGCAGGGTAGGCAGAGGGAACATAGTATTAAGACACTCCGTTCCCCACTTTCTGCCGAATTCTGGAGTCATTGCGTGTTTTTTTTTATGGAAAAGGACAAGGCAAACGAGCGTGCAGGTCACCTGATGGTAAGTGATTACCGCCGCCCACGACCCCGTGCAACCCCAGAGGAGCTACAGGTGCGTTGCCGGCCTTTAAGGTGGGTTAGGCGCCGGAGCCCGGCATTACCTGATGCGAAACGCAGTGGCGTAAAGCCACTACTTCACGCCGGTTTTAAATGCCGAGGGTGGTAATGATCCGGTCGAGTCTGTCCATGCGTGTTGCCATTGCTGGCGACTCTACCATACGTACTTTAGTCGCCTCTTACGACACCACCAGTACCAGGATGATCCTATTCTAGGCCGGGATCACACGGCAAAAACGGTTGAGTGGCAAAACTCAACTCCACGCTTTGTCTCGACACCAGAGCGAAGAAATGGAAATATAAATTTAAGTAAATATTTTATCTTCTCGAGTGGGGATCGAACCCACAACCAGTCGGTTTTACAGTCACACTTTGTGCCCCTGCGCCACGACTGGCCTCAACATGAAACTAAAAAAAAACTTTTAATACTTTTACAATATATAGTACACTTCTGAACGTGGAGTTTGCATCACGTTTCAAGAATTCCTAGAACGATGAATACAAATTTAGCTTTCTTCAGCGCTATTTATTCTATCTTTACTTATAAATTTAAATTAAAATATTAAGTTCAATAAAAAAACATTTGAATTTAAATTTTAAAATATCATTCAAGAATGCCAAATTCAGTTATAGTTTTCTTTAATCTACTAAATATAATATAACATTTAAGAAAATAAAAATGTTGAATTAGTAATAAGTATAAATGGTCGGCTCATTAGTATGCCAACATTTAATAGATTCATTTGAAGCAGAATAAAACTCCACATAAAACTCATTTCAATATTATATGCTCTTTTATGGTAATTTTCTTTTAATATTAAATATTTTCACACTTAAGTCATAGTGAAAGCATATTATATACTTTTATTATAAGAAAGACTTTGTGTTTGCTTAATTCTCATTTTAAGGATACGCTGTCTGAATTTAAAAAGTATCACTCTGTGTTACATTTCTAGCGGAAGCGGAAGCATTGAAAAAAAAAGAAATAACGCTGGATTTTTTAAACACTTTTTTACCTACTTTACTTTAGAAATTTGTGTTGTTCTTAAGTGTGATTTGTACCTAGTACCGTTAATTTAAATTTAGTTAGGTTGATTAGTGAAGCTAAAAAAATATATTTTTTAAGGTTCCGGTATCTCAAAAGTTAAAACGGCACCCTTTTAGAATGACTTTTTTATCCATCTGACCGTCTATCAAGACCATTTACGTATCGAGGTCCCTTGAAGCACAAAAAAAATTAAGCTTCCAAATCAACGCAATCAAAAGATACGATACTATAAACGTAGTATGTGTGGAAACATATTGCGATCTTTCTAGGACTGTCGTCAGATGGATTGCCACGTATTTAGAAGTCCTTGGAATAAACATTTGGGTCAGACGAATAATTGCTCGAATATCGTGAATAAAGTTCATTAGACCCAAGACTAGAGTCGTTACTGGAGAGCTATTGGGAAGGATCGTCTAAATTAATTATCAGTCATGAGCCATATTTTTCACTTAATATACTTATAGCATAAATTAGAACGAAATCGATTTATATCAAATTTGTTCATTGTATTTCACAATCTTCCCTGAAATCTAGGTTGTAAACAATAGTTTGACCACTCGTAATAAATAATAATAGTAGGTTATGATTATGATTTAAAGGCTAATAGTAATAACAGGCTGAATAATCTCAAAAATAATTTGTATAATTACTACTTGACATATATCATTTAAATAAATTCTTTTTTTTTTATATATTTGGACAAAGCTAAATTTTTATATAGCTAATGCAAACCATGAAACTCATTAAAAAATATAATTTAACCCTATTTAATTTTTAGATTTAACATAAAATTCAATATTGTAACACAATTTCGTGTTTCTACGCAGATTCAGGAAAGCAACTACCTACTATGTTAACATTTACATGATACTAGTTCATATACCCATGTTCTAACTGTTCAAATATTTGAGACGGTTAAGTTAAAAGCAAGGTATTAGTTTCTGCAAACTAATAAGGTTTGCCTGAATACTGCCAGAAAAGGATCGATAGTATCTTTTATATTTATTTATGAAAATGATTAAACATCGTATCTTTTGTATAATAATATTTATTTCAATTAGAATCACAGTATAACATAAAATTATATTCAATTTTAAATTTTAAGTAGATTTTTCCATATTCTTTTCTATTCCACGAATGTTATTCGCTAATATCACTGATGGTTTCAAATAAATAAAGGCCGGAGGAAACGTATGAAGAGGTTGACAGTGGACGAGGCGAAAGAGGTATGTAGAGATCGTAGCGTTTGGCGCTCCGTCCCCTCTGACTGCCCCGCTAGGGATAAAGCGTGAAGCTATAATAGTTAAATAAGAATTTAATGTTAAAATTAATAAAATATTTAAGCTGCTGCACAACAACAACACGCTACGATTCCAGATATCGACAGAAAGTGGGAAATGGAATTGTCTTAATGAGAAGGGAGTGTTTAACATTAGGTTCCCGAATACAGATACAGCGGTCACCTCTTCCACCATAGCGGTCATGCCCTTATCCTAGTGCAAAATTCCTCACATCCACATCCAAATCAATTATTATAAAAGTTTAGCATGTACTTATAGTTATGTAATTAAATATATATTGTAATGTGTAAAATTGTTAAATATACATATATAAACACTCGCTTAACACCTTAGATCTAAGTAAAATTTTCTAAAATAATGTAAAGTTAAAAATAACATTTTCTTATTATAGGTATTAATTGTATGTAAACAATAATGTAATTAATATATATGATAAGTTTCCTTATTAGATATAATCTAATTTCTTAGATATAATAATAAATTAAAAAAGGGTACGGACCAAGTGTCTGTAGTGTTAAGAAATAATAATAAAAAAAAATAAAATAAAATACAGATACAGCGTGAAGCAATAAAAAAATATGTAGGTATATAGGATCTTTATTCAACGTAATCTCTACGTTTCTTGCACTTAAGGCCCGTGGGAGTGCACAATTCTACACGAGTTGCTCCTAACCACATCAAAGCCGCTTAGCATGTTTAGATCATAGGCTTGGATACTCTGTGCAACCGCCACAAATTGGACGTTACGAGACGATTTATCTCCGCCGTCTGTTGCTCGATATCCTGTGTAGCCAATGCTATTTTCAAATACAGCGATTTCTGAGAAAATTTTATAGAAATATTTATTTATATACTTAAATATGAACTAGGACAAGGGTGTGATTGTAACGCAACGATTGAGGGTTCCCCACTCATTATTATTTATTAATATTTTCATTTTTTCGCTCTGACACCAGGTCAACATCCTGGTGGTGAGTTCCGCCACTCAACACGGAATGCCTCGAAAAATTCGAAGGAAAGTAGGGAACGGAGCTTAACACTATATTCTCTGTGCCTGCTGTGTGCGGGATGCAGCGTGAAGCTGATATAAATTGGTATTATATTTTTAAAACTAGGTTCAACACGGCTCAATGTATGCATGGAATGTAAATTAAAAACGTAGTAAATTTTATTTAATTATATGCATTAAATAGTATTATTATTAAAATTTGTGAGGCCAGTCGTGGCGCAGCGGCACGAGGTATGACTGTAAAACCGACTGGTTGTGGGTTCGATCCCCACTCGAGAAGATGAAATATTTACTTAAATTTATATTTCCATTTTCTTCGCTCTGGTGTCGAGGTTAAGCGCGGCGTTGAGCTCTGCCACTCAACACGCAATGCCTCCAGAATTCGGCAGAAAGTGGGGAACGGAGTGTCTTAACACTAGGTTCCCTCTGCCTACCCTGCTGTGTGCGGGATACAGCGTGAAGCTAATTTNTATATATATATATATATATATATATATATATATATATATATATATATATATATATATATATATATATATATATATATATATATATATATATATATATATATATATATATATATATATATATATATATATATATATATATATATATATATATATATATATATATATATATATATATATATATATATATATATATATATATATATATATATATATATATATATATATATATATATATATATATATATATATATATATATATATATATATATATATATATATATATATATATATAGGTTGGTTGTATATATATAGTATATATATAGTAAGCACGGATTTATAAAGGTCTTTTACAGGTCTCTCTGGCGCTTAAAGCTTTGAGACTGATACAGATCTTTTCTTATCACCCCGTACTGTGAGCTACATGACGTAGAATTAAAAAGACGATGGTGTATCCAAATCACCCCAACGCTCGTTATTTAGTGAGACATTTATCGAGTTTTTATGAAATTAAAGTATTTTTGATAATAATTTAAACTTTTAAAATACAGCAAAAAAATTAAAATAAGAAATAACTTTTAATTTTGGGAATACTAAACTTAGGGTAATGTAATATATACAGAGATATGAAAACTTTGTGCTTATCCCAGATGTTAGAAATCGGAACCGGTTAACGTTTTTAAAAAAATGAGATAAAAACACATATCATCTATATGTTTCTAAATTATTCGAAAAGAGATTCTACGTAATTGCAGTAAGTGATATGTGTCACCCAATAAGAGTACTTCACACGAGTTTGCTTTCAATAATGCCCGTTGTTTTACGTTCGCTTACAAGCAACTGTGCCCTATTAATATAATTCCATTGCTCTTATAGTCTTTTACACCTATATGTACCCTTTTTTACAATTGCTTACTAAGAATATATATTTCGTCTAAATAAATTTTATCCGCAGTAACTACCTCTATGTATTTCTTACTTAAAATACGGTAAATCAATACGCACTAAAATTTATAGCGAAAAAAGGAACTTGTTCTGTCCAGCACTAAGGAAGTCGATCGTCAAAGAAATGTTTATCTTTATCTTACATTTAACTTTAAAAAAAGTAAACGTGGCGAGAGCCATGAACTTTAAGCATTTCGTAAGCGTGTAACACTTTAAGCGTGATTGTGAAAAATGACCGTTGGAGCTACCGTTTTTACCCTTTTGGCAATCATTGCTATAATTAAACACCAAAATTACCAACTTAAACTTTTCCCATTCTTTTCCATCTCTACAAAACACTGAATTTCAAAGATAAAACTGAAACTTTTAATGGAAAGAGAAGTTTAAAAAATCGCTATAAAAAGAATGGATGTTCAACAAACGAGAAAAGATTTCAAATAAATTAGCTCAAATAATTTTATAACGCCAATAAATCAAAGTTATCAGTAACTTCAGGGTTGAGAAGCTATTATTTCTTGACGTGGAAGGAAATGTAATATTACTCGTTTAGTTATAGTCAGAAATATCTAGAGCAACTAACATAATTTTATTTCCATCGCTTACTCAGTTAAATCTAAGAATTGTTACGAAATTATATAATACTTATGAATGTATCATTTAATACCACTTTTCTTATCACGTTTCAAAACATTATATATAGGTGTCAAACAAATGTACATATTTTATAAATTTAAATTAAATTAAATTAAACCAGCTTCACGCTGTATCCCGCACGCAACAGGGTAGGCAGAGGGAACCTCGTGTTAAGACACTCCGTTCCCCACTTTCCGCCGAATTCTGGAGGCATTGCGTGCTGAGTGGCGGAATTCAACGCCGCGCTTTGCCCCGAGACCAGAGCGAAGAAATGAAAATATAAATGTAAATAAATATTTCACTTCCTCGAGTGGGGATCGAACTCACAACCAGTCGATTTTACAGTCACACTTTGTGCCTCTGCGCCACGAAAGTTAAGCATATAAGGTCATTTTTTTTATTAATATTTGATTTAGTAGTTTTTGGTTCAATAAACTTTCCTTAGAATTTTATTCCCTACACAAAATTACAAATTATTTTGTTGCTATTACTTAAATATCATTAGAGCGCGGTCGACCAAAAATTTGAGGTCTCCAGATCACTCGGAATGTAGTATTTATTTATATTTATTGTTAATAAAGTACAGTGTTAGCTTTGTTACTTTAGACTCATATTATTATTATATTAACGTTATTAACTTAGTTATATATATTTATTTATGCCTTACTCGCTGTGCTATATACGTAAGATTTTTTCAAGAACACACCTCCTTCTCTTAAAAAAATAAATCTGTAATTTCTATTAAGATCAATTATCCAAATAATAATATTTTAAGCTAAATAGAGTACCCTAAAATACGTGGAACTATTTAACAATATAATTAAAGTTTCGAGAGTCTTAATACATGTATACGTGATAAAGTGCAGGAGACGCGTTAGTTCTGGTTCGTTTGCACTAAAACATGGTTCAGACGGACGACGTTAGCTTAACACTCTATTAAACATTGACTTCGCCAGTATTTATAGAGAAACTAAAAGGATTTATTTAAATTATGAGAGAGATCATGAAAATAATCAGTTCGTCCAATATGAAAAATCGTGATTATTTTTCAATACAGCCTTTTGGTAACCATTTAAAAAAAACCACTCTCAAAATTACATCATATGTTTTTGCGTGATTGGAACAAAAATGGAATGGAACAAAAATCTAATAATACAAATGTTCTTAGTATCAAATAAATAATCGCTTTCCGTGAGTAATAAAAGGAAAATCTAACTGAATTCGATAGTAGGAAGGAACGATAGTTGTCAATTGTGTTGTATTCGTCTGAGTTTATGAATGCCATCTTACGCTTCGATGAAATCTATTTACATAACACGTACACTTGAGGCCGTCGTGTAGCATCAGCCCGGCGTCTGACTGTAATTGCGATGATTCTGGGTTCGACACCCACTCGAGGGAATGAGTTATTTTCATTTTCTGGGAACAAGATAAAACGCGGTTTTGAGTTTCGCTACTAAACACACTATGTCTCAAAAATTGGGCAGTAATATTGAGTTCCCTCTTCCTAACGTGCTAAAAGCAGGACACAACGTTCAGAATAATGTTTACTTTGGGGATATCTTTTCTTAAATAAATTGTATGAGAATGCATTAAGTAATTATTTTTATATTTATTGTAATTAAAATATTGTCGTTTAATTCAATTGGAAATTACTTTATTAATCAAGTTTCATTATATTGTTATATCAATAGTCAAAAAAAAAGCATTTCCTTACTAAATTACAATATATTTATTTATTTATTTTCACGTAATAAAACCAACTAAATTACAAAAATCACAAATTTATACAAAAACCAATAAAGCTTTCACAGATTAAAAACGACAGTGATCCAAACATAGTTCTAAAATATTCCATTATTTTGTGAGAGTTCCCTGTTCGCTTTGTCCCTGACAAAA
Source organism: Heliconius hermathena (assembly GCA_013403705.1). Taxonomy (NCBI): domain Eukaryota; kingdom Metazoa; phylum Arthropoda; class Insecta; order Lepidoptera; family Nymphalidae; genus Heliconius; species Heliconius hermathena. The sequence continues at coordinate 160,416 of JAAIXJ010001820.1, read as the reverse complement.
GTTTCTACGAATCATAATAACTTTCAGAATTCCGAGGCTATTGAAAATTTAAAAATGGTAGAGTATATTTTTTGTCGTTTACTTGAGTTTTTTGCCTTTATTATAAGCAAATAATTAAAAATGGGTTTTAAAACATTTTATTACAGTTTTTTAGTAAGTTTTTTGTATAATGTATGTTATATATAAAAGTCTTTTGTTACTTAGCTATTGTCAGACAGCATACAGACGACTACTGGTTTAAGAAAGTTAAAAATTTCTCGAAATCCCAAGGGAATGGAAAACAGCAGGAATGTTTATTTTACGTTTTGAAGGTGATGTAAGCAAGGTTGCGGATGGCGGCTAGTTTTATTTGTTCTGACCCTACTATAAAACTCATATATGAGGCCAGCCGTGGCGCGGGGACACAAGCGTGTGACTGTGAACGCGACAAGTTGTGGCTTCGATTTCAACTCGAGGAAATTAAATATTTACGGTTAAGGACATTTATTTTCTCAAAAGATTTACATATAAATCACTTACAGAGAAAATTACAAAAACATTAAGTAAACAAATATATATATCGAATAGGCGTATACAGTAACAAGGTAAAATTTACAGTAACAGTAAATATTTAACATACTTATTTAGAAAACATATAAAAAGTTGGACGTAGCGGGAATCAAACCCGCGCCTCCTGGTCAGTTTCCAAAAATACTAAATAAGTATTTTTCTTTCCTAAGTGTTGAATAACACTTTAAAAAATGTTTAAAATATTTAACATTTTCATTTCTTCGCTCTGATGTTGAGGCAATAGCGCGGCGTTGAGTTGCGTCACCTAACACGAAATGCGTCCTCAATGTGGCAGAAAGTAGGGAGCGGTGTATCTTTACACTAGGCTATATCTGCCTATCCATCCTTGCGGAATACAGCGTGAAGTTGTACAAAACAATGCTAAGTTAATACGACGTAGATACACTTGCAAGCGTCCTTATACTTGTAGTTAAAAATTTTAAGATTTGAAACAAATTGGTTACAAATATACATAAAATAAATAAGTAACTTTCTAATAAATATAACAAAAGCAGATTAAGGCAAAGAGGCGTCTCAAAACAATGTTAGGAATAGAGAATAATACAATTTATATGTAAAACACTAGCGAACTTTATGTTGTAATAGAATATTAAGCGAATAATCTTATTGATTTCTTAAGTTTCGTAATTTTTTTCCCAAAAAGAAGATTGAATATTCTAAATTTACACCAATTAGAGGCCAGTCGTTGGCGCAGGGGCACAAAGTGTGACTGAAAACGCGACTAGTTGGGGGTTCGATCCCCATTCGAGGAAATGAAATATTTCTTTAAATTTATATTTCCATTCCTTCGCTCGGGTATCGAAGTAAAGCGCGACTTTGAGTTCCGCCAATCAACACGCAGTGCTTAAAGAACTCGGCGGAAAGTAGGGAATGGAGTGTCTTAACACTAGGTTTCCTCTGCCTACCCTGCTGGATGCGGGATACGTGAAGCTGATAAAGAAAAATATACACCATCTTTGCACAGTGAGTTATGGATTCGATTCTGCTTCGCGAATTATTTTCTTTATTTCACATTGGTAAGACAAAGCTTGCCGTTGAGTTCGGCCACTCAACATACATTATCACGATTTCCAGCAGACGGCGAAGAATGAAATGTCTTGTTTCTCTCTGCCATAGCACGCTACCATGCGAGATAACGTGTGAAGGTGACAAATAAATACAAACCAAATATTAGAGCAGCAACGCAATATTACTTCCAATATCAAGCAGTATAAAAATATTTTAGAAGGCGTAAATAACGAACTTGTATATTGTCCAGGAAATGCGTATTCAAGTCCCGGTACGTTAAAATTTATATATTTTTTTCTAAAACTCTTTTTTCAAAATATTTTTCTTTCTTAAATTTCCTAAATTTGTAAAATAACGTTTTTAAAGATGGTAAAATACCAAGTATTATTAATATAGATGAGAAATAAAACATATAGTTCATTCGTCATATCCTTGCCACAGTGAAACTACTGACATAAACATACATACATACGTATGTAAACATTCATGTAAATTTGATAGAAGAAGTTTAAACTACATTAAATCCTTAAATTTCTTAGCAAAACTTTAGAGACTTACTAACTGCTAAGTTAAGAGTACGGAATATAAGTTTAACCTAATAACCTACCGCTTCAAATACCAAACTATAATCTTGAAAACTTCGTATTTTCCAAAAATCCATAAATGTAAAAAAAGTCGTATTTTCCAAAAATCCATAACTGTAAGCTCCTTAAAGTAAAATCAAAAATTTGAATTTTGATTTTACTATAAGGAGGATATATTTTGAAACAAAACAAAAAAAAGAAAAAAATCCAACGTAAATATTAACGCTTTAGTAAAAAATTATATAAGTAATATAAACTAAATTACAGCAACTTTGCATGTATTCATGCCGAAGCCCGAAGGTCAGAACTGCCATTTAACGAGTCAGCAAGCTTTATTGCCCCACTCAAATAATTTACTTCCACACAATATAATACTGTTGTGTGGTGAAGAAAATTTTATTTATTATGATTGCTTGGAACAACTTAATATATATTTTTGGTACTTTCAGTGAAAATGGGTTTAGATTAGAATGTGACGTGAGAATTAATTGGAGCTGTTACATGCTTAAATAAATAGTGAAATAATTTGATCATATCATATATGTGCAAAATAAAATGTGTATTAAATATAATTGTATTTCCGACATAAAGGTACATAACAATTAACACATTTAGAGGCTAGTCGTGGTGCAGGGGCACAAAGTGTGGCAGTAAATCGACTGGTTGTGGGTTCGATCCCCACTCGAGGAGATGAAATATTTACTTAAATGTATGTTTCCATTTCTTCGCTCTGGTGTCGAGGCAAAGCGCGGCGTTGAGTTCTGCCACTCAACACGCAATGCCTCCAGAATTCGGTAGGAAGTGGGGAAATATTTATTGTAAATATTATTCCTTAAACTAAATAACATTAAATGTAATATTTACTTTCAAATTAAAATGACTAAAACTAAAAAAAAACTAAATAACAAATTATATTTTTTGTATCCTTGTCAAAGCAACTATTTTTTTATGGACGATATAAGAACCTTATAAGAATTTGGACATTTGTTTTCTATATTTTATCATTCTTTATATACCTAGTGTCTTAATAAACTTTATTTTAATGTGAATTTATAATAATGTGAATGTTTACCTCTACGTATATACGATATTCGGATAAAATAGCGAATTGAAAACATTTAACGTTCAACACTGAGTGTATGTTATGTACATATTGATATTGTAAATTTTTCAAAGGTATTTATTTATTTCAGTCAATGTGTAAAAGGAAGAAGAGAAAAATTTACATTTTACTTGAACTTTTTATTCATCCATTATTTACCTTACCAAATACAGGAGCCATACACATAAAAATTATAACATACGCTACGAACGTAATAAGTTTGTCTCAAAATATAATAAGTCCAGAATATAGCCAAATTTTACTTAAGCCGGGAATATTCTTGCAAAGTTAACCATATTTTTTATTCAAAAGGAATGCTACATGTTTAAGATGATGTTTACCTCACGAATACAAGTCGAAAGGAACGCGTTGAATTATTCACGTGCCAGCCTCTTTGTAGCGGATAATCAGTTTAACAGAATGAAGTGGGATTCAAATATTATAATTTATTTTTTGAAATTAATTATGCTATGCAAATAATTTTACAACATATGCACGTATTTATATATAGGGTTCGATTCCAACTAGGGGAAATGTATTATTATTTATTAATATTTTCGTTACTGTGCTCTGGTAACAAAATAAAGTTCAAAATATTCTAAAACTTTGGAATACCAACAATTTAATAAAATTGTTGTAATTATTATAAGGATTTTTGTATGTTTTACAATAAAATATGACTTACATTTTTTAAGATCGGTTTAGTATTTTTTATAAATATATAAGGCAGACATATACACGTATTTATATATAGAACAACATTAAATACAACGTTAGTGGCCGTCGTGACATAGGGACACAAACGTGTGACTGTAACCGCAACGGTTGTGGGTTCGATTCCAACTACGAGAAATGTATTGTTATTAATATTTTCATTTCTTTGCTCTGGTAACAAAATAAAGTTACGCGTCGTTAAGTTACGCCACTCAAAAGAACTCGAAAAGTATTGAACGGAGTAAGTTATCACCAGGTTCCCCCTGCTTACTGCTATACACACGATACAGCGGAAACTGAAAAAAAAATGTAGACATTAGGAATACTTTAAGATCTTTTATTTTTATTTATACTAGGCTTATCATCGTATATGAGCTCAACTCCATGGTAAATTTATATCGTATATGCTATTATATAACTTATTAAGACAAATTGAAAAAAGCCTAAAGCTTTATATTATTATTAATACTACGTTTATTTTTTTCCGTTTACTGGACAAGGTGTTCTTATAATTTTAATCGTGTACTCTTATTAAATTAGGGAATATATGTTATAAAGTAATCTCCTACTGAATAATATTAGAGAAAACAATTTAAAATAAAACATTGTATAATTTGTTTAAAACTAATCAAAAACTTCTCAGTTAACGCTATAATTCTGATGCCACTTTAAGTTGAAAGATGAAATGAAAAGCTAGACACAAGAGAAAAGGCTATTCGTTCTAAAGATTTATTACATTTCTTAAGAAATGTAACTTAAGTTACAAATAGATCTACGCTAAGTTAAATTAATAATAATTCATTGTAAAATAAAAAATTGAGTATAATTAGTTAAAAAAAAGCCAAAGAAAGACAAAAAGAGCTTAAGATTATATTTTAACTATTGTCATATCCCTGGCACTCCTTACTTATAGTAAGTCAAAGCAGAGCATTGAGTTACGCTACTCAATAAGTAATATCGCGAATTTAGGGAAAAAGGGAGTGTTTTGACACTAAGGTCTCTGTGCGTGCCCTGCTACGCAGAATGAAATTACTTTCAATAATAGAACGTTTGGTGATTTCAATATGAATATTGAATACAAATAAATCATATATTATTCAATACATTTGTATTTTGCTTTTATTTTCAAAATTATATTTTATATAAAATACATGTAATCATTCAAATCAAATTGTATATAGGTACGTATTAAATATCATCGATAATAATTTATAACAACCGCCAAAAATGTACTGTATTGTTAGGCATACAATTTTTCCACTATTCGTCATTGTTACCTTTAAAAAATACGGAATAAAAATGATTTAGCTGACTAAAAATCACGTGACAGAAAATACATTTGAAACGAAACCTACCAAACATGTTATGAATAAAAATTGTAGAGTGGAGTAACACGGTTAGGCTTCGCGCGAAAAGGCCTTTATCCATTTTAGACCTTCCTCTTACTTTATCTTTATTGTAGTACTGAATATATTACTTTTTGTAGTGTTGAAGTTTTGCTAGCGATATATATGTATATATATACTAGCAACATGCCCGCGACTTCGCCCGCTTGAACGTGTTCTAATATTTTATTAGACTTCTAATGTTTAAAAGATCGATTTAGTAGTTTTTATAAATATATAAATACTACTGAACCGAACCTTGTACGAACTTATTTCTTTTAATTTATTATATTCACTACATGTTAAAAAAGAAATTATTAAAGCAATTTGCAATTGCGTAAGCAGACTTAATAATTAAATAACTGCCCTTAACAAGAATTCATTTCTAAAAGCGTTTCACTTTTGTGTGAATTATAATTAATAAAGGGTATTAATTTTCCTGTTTAATATGTATATTCTTAATTTTTTTTGCTCAGCCTCTATCCCTAAAATAGCAGGGTAGGCAGAGGAAATCTGGAAACCTAGTGTTAAGTAAGACTGAGAGTAACTTCATTCCCATTAAGGCACATCCGTTTCCCACTTTTCATCGAAGTCTAGTGGAGGTCGTGTTAAGTAGCGGAACTCAACGCCGCGCTTTGTCTCGTTACCAGAGCGGGGTAATAAATGCTTCTGATGATCACCGGTGGATCAATGACTGTAATATGGCTTCCACCATTGTCACGTAATCTGCTATCCCAACCCGCCGCTAGGCTGCGACTACTGAAAGAAAGGCAGATGGCCTAGCTGTTAGCTTGGATATGTTAAAAGCTTTCGAGTGAGTGTGGCACCGGGTATTCCTTGTTAAACTTTTCGAGCATACCGTCTTCTTGAGAATGTATGCAAGTGGATCATCAGTTTTCTAAATGGACGCAGAACCAAGGTTGCTGTCGACAGTATAGACTCTGAATACATACCTGAAACGCTGGCGTCCCCCAAGGCAGTGTGCTACGTTGTTTCTTTTGCATATCAAAGACTTGTTAGGGGATTGTAGAATATAGTGCTATTCAGATGATAATACATTGGACGCTGTATACTCCGGCTGTGTGCCGAAATAAACTACTTCTTTGGCCCATCCCTCAGAAATGTTTCTTTATAAAGTGCAAGGATCCTGGTCCAATTTGGTTGCGCGTTCTATTGTAAGTATAAATACGTATTTATTATAACAGAAGACATTTAGTTATTTATTTAGCTGTAACCCGCACATGCTGCCATGTAGTGAGAGTGAACCTGGGTTAAACTTAGTGTTTAAGACACTCCGTTTCCCACTTTCTACCGAATTCTTGAGGCATTGCATGTTGATTGGCGAACCTCAACGCCGCACCTTACCTAGTTACCAGATCAAGGAAATGAAAATATTAAATATTTCATTCCCCAAGTGAGAATCGAACCTACAATCGTCGCGCAGTTTACACACAATTATATGCATACATTATATATTTAATGTTACGTAGTCAAAGTCTTACATGTTTCTAAAACAGTAACTATAAATCACTTGGGTAAAGCGCAGTTAGGCTTAGGTAGTTTGGCACATTGACAATACGAATATTCCTCTTTGTAACGAACGTGCAAAAGGCAGGCAGTAAAAATAAAAAGCCTTTATAAGATTGCCATCTCCTAGGTACCGTATGACCTTTTTTGTCTGCTTTGGCAATTGATATGAAATAAGCATGATGAAAGATTTTGATAAACTGTTCTAAAATACTTTATGCTCGAACTACATAATTATTAATTTACTAATATGCATGACATAATCCGCACACACCAGGGTAGGCAGAGGGAACCTAGTGTAAGACACTCTGTTCCCCACTTTCCGCCGTTTTTCTGGAGGCATTGCGTGTTAAGTGGCAGAACTCAACGCCGCGCTTTGCTTCGACACCAGAGCGAAGAAATGGAAATATAAATTTAAGTAAATATTTCATCTCCTCGAGTGGGGATCGAACCCACAACCAGCCGGTTTACAGTCACACTTTGTGTCGCTGCGCCACGACTGGCCTCAATGCATTACATAACTTTTCTAATAATAATAATATCACAATAAAAAGTAAAATATCAGCCAATTCAATTAAACAGTTATTCTTAATAATTTTGTCGAATAACATTCTTTAAAGTAACATAACTTTTTAATATATAAACCGATTAATACAAAACAAAAATACAACAAAGGAATCTGCTATTAAATCAATTAAGCAATTTCTGAGAAATTTCTGAAAGAGACAAAAAAATTACGATTTTATTATAAACTAGCGATTGAAACATACGATTTTTTCTTTAAGTATATTTAAGAAAACGCACTCGCCCACCGAGTGTTCTTAATCATCAATTTCAGGATTGTGATTCGGAAATACCTATAAATACCGGTTTTGATGATGCCGTGAATAAAGTTAACAAACTTAAGTTTTCGGGCATATACACTTGTATTAACTGTTTATTATATTATATGTATTTATTTTGTGTAAAATGAACCACAAATATAAGTTTGTAACGTTCTTTTTCTATGCATTACAATTACATTATATTTTTACTTTTCGGATTTTTTAGATCCTACAAATCATAACTGAAAAATACACTATAGGTTTTGTTTACGCGAATTTCATACAAAATGAAGTAAAGACGATATATAAATGCTCATATATAATATTAGAAGCTAATTTTCTGTGTTCCAAGGAAATGTAACTGCAACTGTATCTGATATTAATTTCAATTTGATATCTGAACGCGATCTCAGGTACAATGGTCTTGACAAACGGACAGACAGACAACGAAGTCCAAAGTATTATATCGAGTGTTTTTTATTAATGAAGATAATTAAATTATTATGCAGGCAAAGCCACGAGTGGGCCGCTAGTCTTTGATATTTACAAAACTTTAGCTAACACTAAATAATATTCGCCAATCAACACTTAACGTTAAAACTAAGATATTAAAACTTGTTTTATTATTTATAATATTTGCGTATCTTTCTTAATGCACCTGAACAAATAAAAGTAATATAAAAAAATATTCAAAAAGTTGTATCGTCTGTCCTTAAAAAATTTATGTATATACCATAAAATATGAAAATGTTCTAATGAAAGTTCATTTTATTCTGTCGGTAATTATAGCAATTTATGTTCATAATAGTACTTTAGCGTAATAATCTAACGTCCTATAGCAATTTACTTGCTGTATTTAAACAGCTTCTCCCTGGTTTGGGTATTATAATATCAACTGTCAAAGATATTTATTTAAAATTCAGTTATTTTAAAATTTAAAATGTATATATTGCTAGAAATCATGATTGGTAAATATTAAAAAAAAAACGTCTTAATGCGAGTCGGACTCCCATACCGAGGTTTCCGTACCAATTTCAAAATTGTATGTCAACGGGAAGTACAGTTTATAAAAATTGACAAACTTCAGTTTAGAGACACAAGCACTCATTTTATATGAAATTAACTACAATTACTATAAGTTTATAATGTTTTTTTTTCTATGAAATATCTATAAAGTTTCACTTTTTGGATTTTTTCTTTATTTATACTGCAAGTTCTCACTCCTTGCCAAATCAACATATCTATAGATCCACGTCGATCCAGAATCGTTCCAGAAGAACTATCCAGAAGTACAGTATAAGTTCTGATTACGCAGCAAATTTCATACAATATACAGCAAAAACGATGCATAAATGCTTGTATTTTTTGATTGCGTTGACGTAGAAGCTTGATTTTTACTGTGGTCCAAAAGACAGATCTCAATATTTCAAGCAATCTCGAGATAAATGCTCTTCACAGACGCACAGACGGACAACAAAATCATCCTATAAAGGTTCAGTTTTTTCCTTCTAAGGTACGGAATCCTAAAAACTAAACAATTTAAGATAGTCTAAGGCTATTTAAAAACTATTCTGAATTAGCAATTTCTCACTTTAATCAAGTAGAAATACAAAATTGGTACCAATTTAACAAACACAATTATTAAATTATTGTTATTAGTCATGTGACAAATATAATAAAATAAATCTTAGTGTGTGAATAGTGTCTTGGTATTGTTTAAAAAATCTCTAGTATTTTTACTCAATAAATGTTATTAGACATAAGTATATTTGTAGGCAAAATACTTGAATTAACATATTTCGTCTGATCAAGTGCTTGAAAGCGAAATGGTGTCGTCGTCTCTAAATTAGCTTTCAGCTTCATTAGGGAAGCTAAATATAACACTGTCATAGTATTAATTTCGAAAAACAAATTAAGAAAATTCACTTATGATTATTATTAATAAGAGACCATTGTAACGGCCTGTTATTATTTATTTTACTATTGTAATTTTATTTTTATTTATAATTTTCCTGCTATAAACGCGATGATTGTGGCTTCGAATTCCACTTGGAAAAAAATATTTTTTTTATATTTTCATTTCCTCGCTCTGGTAACGAGGCAAAGCGCAGTGTTGACAGTGAGAAACGTAAGTGTGTCTTAATGAGGAAGGGAAATACCCTGCTATGTGCGGGAAACATCGTGAATATTTTTTTTATTAACGTCACGCTGTATTCCACACACTGCGGGCAGAGGGAACCTAGTGTTAAGACACTCCGTTTTCCATTTTCTGGAATAGTGGCGCAGTGGGACAACGAAGGAGGAACGGTTAAGCCACGCGCGGAATAGTGTTTACTTACATTTAAGACAATGTTCACTTTCCCGATAAGATAAGACGCAGTGTTAAGTTCTGCCACACAATCCTAAAACGTGCTTCTTTCTTAAAACGTCTTTCTGATTAGCCTGCAGTATGTCAAAAAAAAGTTAAGCTATAAGAATAAACATTCTTTCACATAAAACTAAAACACAACTTCTTGGTAGCAAATGGAAAGGCTTATATTATGGGTATATAGTCTTGGTGAAAATCACAAACTAAACAAGATGCGATAAAAGTAAATACAAAGCAGACGCAATCTTAGCGAAGTCGAGATAACAACGAATGATCCTGAAATTTCTAGTGTTTTTGAACGCTTATTATTTAAGGAAAATATCAACAAATACTTTTTATCATCTTAATTTCATATAACATGAAAAGAAATAAAATTTTACGTAAAGGACGATCATAAAATTATTTCCCGAGTAAAGATTGAACCCAAAATCATTTTAAATTAACATGTCATAACTTTGTATAAACTTTTTAAACCAAATAGTTATACTAAAACTCTAATTATATGATGAAATCATAATAAAAATAATTTACATACTACTTAAGTTCAAGATGTATCCCTAGCGGGGTAACCAGAGAGAACGGAACGCCAAACGCGACGATCTCTGCATACCTCTTTCGCCTCATCCACTGTCATCTCTTCTTACATGTCCACCAAGGAGTCCTTATGTTTTTTACGTGACCTTCTTCCAATATCTTTGATACTCTTTTTGATGGTCAACCGAGGTCTTGCCTACCTCTTACCACTCGTTTTGGACAAAATGCCACTTAACACGAAATGTCTCTGACAGAGACATTCTGTACTATCGTGGTTCAGAAAATAGTGATTTATCGGTCATTTTCTTAAAAATAAAATAAGGAGCAGGAAACGTACCCGTGTACAAATATAAGTGTAATTTTACAAACCATAATATGGACCTTCTAGTTTCACTTTGTAACCTAGAAGGTCCATATTATGGTTTGTCAATTATCTAAATAATAATTTTAATATTTTAGTATGACTCGTGATACGTCTAATATACGAGTAGATCTTTAGAGAACCCTTCCGTAGTGATCGTAAGTAATCCAAGATCTTTTAGAGATTCAGAGGTAATACTATTAATATGAAATGTACCATAAATTTAATATAAGTACAAATAAATATATTATGACAAATAACATGTCATATTCTGCCCGCTTTAATCTTCTTCCTATCCTCCTCTCTGTTATACCCAGTCATTACTGATAGTTATAACTAAGGTGGGATAGTGAGTGGCCCCGCACTCGCATTAATATTTATGATTCTTCAGCTTCACGCTGTATCCCGCACACAGCAGGGTAGGCAGAGGGAACCTAGTGTTAAGACACTCCGTTCCCCACTTTCTGCCGAGTTCTGGAGGCATTGCGTGTTGAGTGGCAGGACTCAACGCCGCGCTTAGCCTCGACACCAGAGCGAAGAAATGGAAATATAAATTTAAATAAATATTTCATCTCCTCGAGTGGGGATCGAACCCACAACCAGTCG
>JAAIXJ010001820.1:122523-146825 GCA_013403705.1 Heliconius hermathena | reverse complement strand
ACGACATACTTATAATATATAGCCGGGCGTCACTGGTGCTGGCATGTTTGATATAAGCGAATTGCTTTAGTATTGTTGGATTCTGCTGCTGAGTTTCTTCCGCCAGTTCTTCTCAGCACTGAGGTTCTTTACTGAACTGGTAGTAGAATCATGCCTACTCGGAGTCGCTGGCTGTCCTAGCGATAACTGAGTATTTTCAATTAATGATTTCTATATTACATTCCCACAACTCTGAGTCTAGTGTCAGTTCAGACAAACAGCTGCAGGGTGTGTGCTGTGCGTGTTATTCTACGACGGTTCTGTTTAAAAGAGGCGTTACAATAACAGTGAATAGAAATTATATTAATATTAAAACTAAGGCATATAATAAGAGCACGTAGGTAATAATTATAATATGAAATATACTATATTAACGAATTCATACGGAAATAATAAACACGTCACATTATACATACAGCATTCAATATTATTAAGATACGATAAGTAAATAAATAGTTTAAGAAATATACACGAACGTTAAATGGGTATATTAATGTAATGCCCTCTAAAGAAGCAAACTGAAGTGGATTCACATAATCGGCCGCCTAGCGGTAGTGAGTTCGATCTGATATGTGAAGCAGAGAGTTATATGTTATATAATTATGGCTACGGCCTACATATAATAATCTCAACTCCATTGCAAGTATGTATATTAGACTTCGGTCTTTGAGTCAGTTATTTAATAATTGATCTTTCACAAAGGCATTATAAGAATCACAAATATTAACTATTCCGATCCGTCCCGGAGGGTTCAGAGCCGAACGGCCGGAATCCACGGTAAGTGGCGGGTGCGGGGCCACTCACTATCCCCCCTTAGTTATAACTATCAGTAATGACTGGGTATAACAGAGAGGAGGATAGGACGTCTACCATATTCTTTAGAAATATCACGAGAGAATGAAACGGACAGACAATGACAATGATCTTTTATTTGTATTTATATTAAACTTATTGTACATTTAATATTTATATTGTTACCTCTGAATCTCTAAAAGATCTTGGATTACTTACGATCACTACGAAAGAGTTCTAACTATATTAGACGTATCACGAGCCATAATAAAATATTAAAATTATTATTTAAATATTTTATTGAGTGTAGGGTGGGATGTCAGTTACAGTATGCACTTACACTTTCATATTTGGTAATGTTTTACCTTACAGTATTATGATGTCAACGATATGTAATTGGCACCTAGCTACGTAAAAGCAATTATTAATTGTATTCAGTTGGTAATAGAGAGTTATACAGAGAAACCGTTTTATTTACATCACTTATAAAGCCGCTACAAAAACAAATACAAAAACTAAAAAAAAACAAAACGGTAAAAGAAGTGAGGCTCAGCAAATGCTGTAACACGTTTTGTCTTCAGGGCTGTTTTTTAGACTCATTATAATTCACAATGCTTAAATAAAATTAAATATATACACGAGATAGGTGCGAAACTCGTAATCACTAGTAATTCGTTATAAAATACCAATAATAAAGAAAAACAATTTAAAAAAATCGCCTCACAAATATCAGTGGCGAGCGAGGTGTGGTGAGTGCTAAGAAGTTACGGTACGGAATTGTATCAAATAGTTTGTGTAGTAGTCCGTGGGAAAAATTGACCGGTTGGACATGTACTTTATGATGAACGAAATAAAGGACGAATTAAAATTGGTGGTGTGTGGTGATTGCAGTCCTCGGAAGTCCAAAGATTTAACCTATGCAGCGACAGTAGAATTGTTACGTTATCATTTCCAACCGACGTCATCTACGCTTGCCAAAAGGTAATGGTTTCGTCAAAGGAACATACAAGGCATAGCAAAATTAAGAAGATTATCACGGCAGCTTTTCTTAATGGTAATTTAAAAGAAGAAACTTATATAAAAGTTCCTCAGGGTTTAGTATGTAAAGAAGATTATGCTTGTAAACTAAAGCCTTATATGGGTTAAATCAAGCAGCTAGGTGTTGGTTTAAAAAGTTAAGGCACTTAAAGTAATGAATTTTAAGAATTCCTTAATTGAAAGATGTGTTTACATATTAGATAAAGGACATATTTTTAAAAAATATTTATGTATTGTTATATGTAGACGTTTTGGTTATAATATGTACTGATATAAATACAATGAATAGTTTCAAAATCTACTTACTCTACTCACGCGCAGCCGAATCGACTCGCCCATATAAAATAGACAAAAAGTATTTTTATTATTATTTTTAGCAGCCAACGCCTACGCGGACGGACCACCAGGACACTCCGTCTCAGCCACGTCGGCATGCCTACTAACTGTGGGCTCGTTCCTTTTATTTTCCTATCTATCTACTTCAATGTGCACTTGTGCAAATCTCGAGGTTCGATTTCTTTATTTCAAAAGCGTGGTCGATAATTTCCGTTTTTAATTTCCAATTTTAATTTGCATCATACTTTTTCATAACATGCCTAGATTGCTATTTTAGCCCTTAAGCTAGTTAGACTTCTATCAATGTTAAATTAAATATTAATATTTTTTGCAAATCATCGTTAGTCATCATCGCTTTGCACTATAGCTATCGATAGCCGCAACATTGCTAATTGCTGCTTGCTTTGATCTATAATAAATATAAATCTATAACAACAATACTATTTATTTAATTTCTACTTTTCACTTTAACGAATATTTTTTCGTACAAATGCCCAGCTCGTCTTTACTTTTCTAATTTTCGCATAGTTATTGCCTATTTGCTATTTAATTTATTTAGCATTATTAATATAAACATTCCAGTGCAACGGAAGCATCTACGCGACGTCGGTGCCGCGTGTCTTTGATCTTTAGCTAGCTGCTAGCACGTGGCGCACCATCGTGCAACTGCCGCGTAATCAGCTGACTGGGACCGGTTTCGAGCTGGTCGACGGGATCGTTAAGCGAGGAGCGTATTGTTACATTTTTATTATTTTCATTTACTTACAAATTATTATTTTTTATTTTGCATACTGGATATTTTTATCTCAAAATAGAATCTAAAGTTGAAGATATTAAAATTTTAAAGGATCTTAGTTTCAAACGTAGTACTATTAATGGACGTTTAACTATATTCAAAAACCATTTAGATATGATACAAGGGCAAGATGATCTATCTGACTTAGAGGTCAAAATGCTTGAAATGAAACTGTCTAGAGCGGAAATATTACATAAGGAATACGACGAGCTGCAGGCACAAATGGAGTCATTAAGGGCACCTAGTGTAGATATTGAACTAGAGTCATGTGAGGCTATGGAACAAGATTTCGATCGCTATATCTCTCTTGCCAAGTAAATGTTAGCTAAAACCTCACATAGTAATGTTAAAGAATCTATTTTTTCTAATGCAAATGACCACTCTTCATGTTGCAATGATAGTCAAGGTTTTTTAGGGTTTAAGTTACCCGTCATAAAGATTTCAAATTTTAATGGTGAATATTTTAAATGGCTAGAATTTAAAGAAACTTTCACATCATTAATTCATAGTAATAATAAAATTAAAAATATTTACAAATTTCACTATCTTAATTCTTATTTGGAAGGGGAAGCAGCCCGCGGTGTTAGTAATTTGGAGGTGACCGATATTAATTATATAGAAGCATGGAAACTTTTATGTGAGCGATACGACAATAAACATCAGTTAATTAACAATCATTTTAAGTCTTTATTTTCTTTTGAGCCCATGCGGGATACTGATCAATCGTTACGTTTCCTAATCGATCATGTTACTAAAAACTTGCGGCCGTTAGGCACTCTTGGATTACCTACTGACAAGTGGGATATATTAATTATTTATATGATCACAGCAAAATTAGATAACACAACTATTTATAAATGGGAGGAGCATAGAAATTCTCTGCCAGAAATTCCCACGTTAGCTAATTTCTTTACATTTTTGAAAAGCCGCGCGGACGTTTTGGAAACGGTTAGCCGAAATAAGCAGGATAGAATTATTCATAACAATAAAAATTCTAATTTTAATTCTTCGGTAAAAACACACACCAAATCATTTATGGCAGCGTCGAATAATAAAAGAGGTTCTTCGCCTAGGCGTAATTATAAATGCTTAGTTAGCAAGGAATAACATTGTCTTTTCGAATGTCCCACATTCAAGGCTAAGCTTCCTATAGATAGGCGGCATATAGCCACTTCATTATACTTATGTGAAAATTGTTTAAGAATCGGTCATAGTCTCGAAACGTGTAAACTTCCCGGGTGTTGTCGTTTATGCAAAGGGCGTCACAATTCTTTACTACATATACCTAATGAGTCCGCTTCCAGCTTGCCAACACCGCAAACATCTATTACTATGTCTACATTTACTCAAAAATAACAAGTTTTGTTGTGTACTGCTATTGTTAAAGTACGCAATCCTATAGCAAATGAAATTATTAGTGTTATTACTTTTATCACTAAGTCGCTAAAGCATCGACTACCTACCTACATATCCGTCTAGTGTTAAAATATACACACTTGGAAAAAATATGCTTAATCAAAATACAGAACGATGTTTTATTCATCTCCAATCTAGTTATAACCAATTCAATGTTAAAATGTCTTGCCTAAAATATCTGATGATATACCTAAGTCAAGTTATAATTTAAAGAGCCTAAATCTGTCTAATTTTATTCTTGCAGATCCTACCTTTAATCAACCATCTCCTATCGATATGCTTATAGGAGCTGACCTATTTTGGGACATTATAGATTCTGAACAACACTCTTTAGGTGACGGAAAACCTATACTACGTAGTTCTAAATTAGGTTGGCTAGTCGGGGGTTCTATTCCTATTCAATGTAAGTCACCTTTACCTAACAAATATATTCAAGCTTATCATACTTGTCTTAGCAAAGATGATGATTTGGAAGATGAAGAATTTCCAAAGATGGAAAGTCAAGTAGCTAGCTTTTGGAAGTTAGAAAGATTTCCAGACGTTGTTCCCTATACTAAGGAAGAAAAACTTTGTGAAAGACATTTTCTTTCGACCACTACTCGTCCAACCACACTCGACCAAATGGTCAGTTTCTGCGTAAGTCTTCCTCTTCGTGACAATAAGGATTGCTTAGGCGACTCCTATCGATCAGCAAAGAAAAGATTTTAAAATCTGGAAGCGCCTTTTAGGAAACAACCAGACTTAAAATCAGCCTATTGTGATTTTATAAACGAGTGCGCCTCTCTTGGACATTTATCTGTGTCACATGAACGTAAGCCTTTTAATGCTTATTTTTTATCCCATCATCGAGTTATAAAGGAAACAAGTGAGTCTACAAAATTAAGAGTTGTTTTTGCTGCTTCTGCTCGTACTACTTCTCGTGTATCTATCAACGATCTTCAAATGGTTGGACCTACAATTCAAGATTGTCTATTTAACATACTGATTAGGTTTCGTTTGCATAAGTATATCGTGTCAGTGGATATAGAAAAGATGTTCCGGCAGGTGAACATGGGAGAAGCGGATCGTAATCTGCAGTTAATTTTGTGGCGCAATGAAGATAATGAGCCGCTGCGTACATTGCGGTTAAATACAGTAACGTATGGGTTTTCGTCTGCAAGTTTTCTTAGCACTAGATGCATTAGACAGCAAAGGTTGTGCTTTCGGCGCCTATAATTGATTTTAATAAAACTTCAAAACTACATGTCTTTCAAAGGCAGGTCGCTTGGGCCCTAAGATTCGTTAATAATCTTCGAAATCGAGATAAAAGAGTTAAAGGGGCTCTACAAGCCCATGAGCTCGATGAGTGAATAACTCAAGGTTCTTGCTAAACTGGCTCAAAGGGATTCTTTTCCTGAAGAATTGATTCGTTGGAAACAAATAAGGCTCTAACTTCTAAAGCAGTTCTTGCATCTCTTAGCCCATTTATTGATTCCGAGAGCTTGCTTCGCGTTGGAGTACGAATTAACTCTTCACACTATATATATGATAAAAAACACCCAATTTTACTTAAGTCGGATCACTCTTTACTAAACTTATTTTTCAAGCCGAACACAAGCGTCTGTTACATGCCGGGCCACAGCAACTTTTGTCCTCAGTAAGAGACCGCTATTGGCCTACTGGAGGTCGTCAATTATCTAGAAAGGTCATTCGGTCTTGTTTAACATGCCGTCGTTTTGGAGGTCGTACGCTAACTAACAGTATGGGTAACTTACCAAATGAGCGTGTACAATCAGATTATCTTTTTATAACAGTCGCTACGGACTTTGCCGGGTCATTTTTTATAAGTGACCGAAAAGGCAGAGGTTGTAAAATAACAAAATGTTATCTATGCATTTTTGTATGTTTTAAATCTAAGTGTATACATCTTGAGGCGGTTAGTGAGTTGTCTAAGGACGCTTTCTTGCTAACACTAAAGCGATTTATTTCCAGAATGGGAGTCCCCAAAATTATATATTGTGACAATGGCCGCAATTTTGTAGCTGCCGCAAAAGAAATGTCCATTTTTTTAAAGTCTCATACTGACTCTATTTGTGATTTCGCAGTTCATTAAGGCATAGAGTTTAAATTTTCTACCGAGTACGCTCCTCACTTTAACGATCTAGCTGAGGCAGGGGTGAAGTCAGCAAAATTTCATATTAAACGCACTCTCGAAAATGCACATTTGACTTTCGAGGAGTTATCCTCGCTATTTGCACAAGTTGAGGCAATCCTCAACAGCCGCCCCCTATGTCCTCTCAGTTCAGATTCTAATGACCTACAACCTCTCACCCCAGCTCATCCAGCCCACTCCAGCCCCACCATCGCAGAGCTTCGTAGAAATGAACACTAATAGGCTTAACCGGCTTCAGCGGCTGGAGCAGGCCAGGCAGCATTTTTGGCAGCGTTGGACTGCCGAATACATTGCAGAATTGCAGCAGCGCACCAAGTGGCGAACTAAATGCAGAGATCTTAAGCTAGATGACTTAGTATTAATCAAGGAAGATTGTCAACTCCCTCTCTGCTGGCGTTTGGGCCGCATCACTAAGCTGTATCCGGGAACTGATGGAGTTCCTCGAGTTGCTGATCTAACCACCTCTCAAGGATTAATAAAGAGGGCTATCAACCGCATGTGTCTCCTACCAACGTCGGCCGAAGAGTCTGATTGAAAGCTCTAACTTCACTTTCAATGGCCAGGAGGATGTCGGCGCCGTTTTGCCTGCGTCGGCCGTGTATGAATAGCACTAAGAATTATTTTATTTATCGTATCAAGCTACCAATCACGGTCCGCATATATGCATGCGTCATGCATTTCTTTTGTTCGTCTCGAACAATTACATTATACAAAAGGTCTACTGCTGAACTATATCGAGAAAAAAAAACACTCAAGAATTCGATTTTTTCCAAAAAATATTAAATTCTGAAATATCCGCTGAACAACTGAAAATCGGCTAACATACGTGAGGGTGAAATGGATAGGTACTGAGGTTCTCTACCCATAGACAACCGTTGATCCGTCGATCGCTTTACAACCTGTATATACCTATTATTATTTTTTTCTTTAAAAAAATTATACACCATTTATGTAGTAAATTTAAAATGACTAATTTTAAAGATACTAAATTATTCCTTGGTATAATAATCAAATGTGTTTGGATCAAAGCATATGTATTAAAACTTTAATAAAAATCAATATGTATGAATGTAAACCTTTTAATAAATATTCCTACCCATCTACACTTTCATATTGTTCAACCAGTTCATCGGAAGGAAACAGTTTATTGTATAAATCAATCCAGTCAAGATTCAACAGAATTAAAAACCAGAGTAGATCACAGATTGAATAGTGACTCATTCACAATGTTAAGTTACTTATTATAGACCAAAATTCAGTACTGGACAAAAAAAGTACGCAACGATCAATGTGCACTTATAAGCCTATTTTTGCAAATATCATAGACAACTGAAACCTTAAGTGGTAGTGACGAAAGATCTTTATTTTGCCTTTACGGTGCCGTTGTAATAGTGCTGCAAATACAGGAAACCAGAAAGTAAGAGAACGATTTTAGCGTTATCAGTGCCTCTTATGTGGTGGACAAAAAAAGTACGCACTCAAGGCTATCATATTTTCAATAGTGACAGGGAAGTGATTTTCTCACAACGAAGTTTAACAAGGCAAAGTGAATATAAACATCAGAGTTTCTCCATGTTTCATCCTTTTATCTCTTCTCTCTGTTCGAATAAAGGATCCGCTAGGCGTTAAAATCCGCGAGGCCAAAAATACCAATCGAAATTAGAAATTTAGTGATAAAAGACCAAAAATTTGGTATTTTAATAAGAGAATGGTATTTTAATTGGTCGGAGATATGAAATAAGCAAAAGTGCAGTGCGAAAAATATGCAAGAAGTTTGACAAAATAGGTATAATAATTTAAAAAAGAACAGAAGAGGGAGGAAAAGAAAAACCACTGCGGTGGACGATCGGAAAATAATTAGGGAGGTGAAAAAAAAACCCTTAATACCAGCCGTGTAATACTCCAGAATACCACTTCAATATTTCCGACTGAACGATTCGTAGGAGACTTTGAGGAGTGGGCTTAAAAAATAGTTTAGCACAGCGTCGCCTTCTGATTAGTAAAGCAAATAAACTCAAGCGCCTCGAATTCGACAAAAATATTTTGGAAATCCGCTAAAAAAGTAATTTGGACCGACGTTTGGACCGAGTCTCGGACATAAACGACGATCGCGCATTTGGTACAAGCCGGGAGAACAGCTCCTCGAAAAATAAATATTGACAAGAATTATTGACAGTTGACATATAGACAGTTAAGCACGGAGGAGGAAGTCCTTTAGTGTGGGGGTGTTTTGCGTGGTCTGGAGTAGAGTTGCCACGAATAGTGAATTGGCCGAAGGGGGCACCCGTGGGGCGCAAACAAACACAACACAGCGTAGGAAAGAAAGATTGACTTTTTATTACCCAAGTTGTTTCGGAATAAAGTTTTATGAGAAATTATTGATTTATATTTTTTTGATTTCCTATAAGATAGGCAAGGGAAATAAAATAACTTATTTATAATAGAGGAAAGTCACCAAATATGGAATAGTGTCCTAATATGGAATTCCTTAATTTCTTTAAGAATGCAAATATGAAACGCAGCACACGACCATCTTCTGTTTCATTCGGTCTGTTTATTGCCACACACCCACCATCGTAACAGTTGCGCGAACGCTACACGAGTGGCACATGTGTTTTGTTTTGTTGTCACGCAGAAATTTTATAGGTAAATAATAAGTAAGTATTACCAGTACTATGTGTGTATATATAAGTGTTATACCATTTAGTATATCGATATTATGTTTATTTCACCACTTTTTAATCTTCTGTCATTATAATATTGTGATTTAAAAAAATATTTAGACAAATTCGAACTAGTATAAAAATCCTAATATGGACAATCGTCGGTGTCTAAATATGCAACATTTAGGAGGTACAGGTACTTGCTATTATTTCTTTAAAATATTAAATGTTATGTTTGTTTTTAGAATGTAGGCCTCACAACCAAGCAAGAAACGAAAAACCTGGAATAAAAAAATGGCAGAAGCTATAATATTCGTCCGGGAAAAGAAAATGGTATATTTGAAAGCAGCACAGCATTTTCAGGTGCCTAGATCAACATTATTTCGTCTATGCCAAAAAGATGAACAGTCCAGAAGTGGCTGTAGCTACTACATTAGGACGAAAAACTATATTGGGCTCCGAATTTGAACGTCAGCTAGTAGAATACATATTTATGATGAAGAGCAAATTTTTCGGTTTAACAAGAAGTGATATTCGTCGTATGGCGTACATGCTAGCAAAACGAATAATTTAAAGATAAACTTGCGATAGGAAGACCAATTTGTACGTCTTTTGCCAGAGCATTTGGATTTGTTAAAGAAAAAGTAGATGTTTTTTTCAACCTCCTTGAAGTGCTTTGCACTAAAAATAAATATCCACCAAATAGTTTTAGCCATAAGTCCAATGCCAGAAAAACAAAAAAAAGTATCCAACAGAGGAAAAAAAGCTGCTGTAGCAGCAGTCATATCATCTTCACCCTACAAATAAAAAACCCTTCTATTTTCTATATAATAGATATATATGTCTATTTTGTTATTGACATGATGATATTGCTTATATTTCATATATGGGTATCTATTCCATATTTGGTTACTAATTTGTGATTTTGTTTTTTGTGTTAGATTTTAATTTGAAAATTAATATAATCGATAAAAGGCTGTTAATTACTACTAATAAATATGTGACTGATTAGTAATAACATTAAACTGTTTTTATTTCTATGAGTTTTTTTTTATATCCCAAAAACAAAATGGTATTCCATATTTGGTGACTTTCCTCTAAATAAATTATTTAAAATAAATTATAATTAATTTTTGTTTTTTTATTTACAGCTACAACATCTTAAAACCAAACATGCTGACCAATACGCTGCTTTAATTAATGTTGCATCGACAAGTGGCAGCAACACGTGCAGTACTTCTACTTCTACCGATTCCGAGATGCCAGCAGTACCTGGAACGTCCAAATCAAAATTGCAAAAATATTGCAAAAGAACTCAATACTATTACAGAATGATGGAATATTCCTCAATCCAAGATCCATTTACTTGTCCATGATAGTGGCTCTAATATGATAAAAGTTGTGCGAGATGCAGGATATGATTCAGGCAGATGCTTTATTCATTCACTGCAACGAACTATAGAAGAGATCCCTAAAATCTCAACCAGAGATACTACAGATGATAGCTGCTCCGAGACGAATTTTTACCCATTTTAATCATTCTGGCTTAGCAGAGCAGAAACTTAAATCCATTCAACACGAACTTAACTTGCCAAACCACCAACTAGTACAAAATGTGAGCACACGCTGGAATTCTACGTATTATTTAATGGGGCGATTATTAGAAGAAAAGCGAGCTGTTTCCTTGTACATAACAGAACATGAAACTTTATTAAATCTATCTATATATAATCAATTATTAAATCTAACGCATGCACAATGGGAACTATTGGAACAATGTATCAAACTCCTCAAACCATTCGAAGAGATTACAAAAATAACCAGCTCAGGTATCTCTTGCATCTCTAGAAGTGATTCCACATGCAGTAACTTTATTAAAATATCTGGAAAAAGCAGAGACAGCTGAGAAAGTACCAAATTTAATAACAATGAGATCTTCACTGCAAGCCGAGCTTGAAAGGCGATTCAGCTTCGATGAAAAAAACAAATATCTCGTAGCTACTTTTCTAGATCCTCGCTTCAAAACGAGTTTCCTGGGATTGGTTCAAGCAGAAAGAGCAAGACAAACAATTCTTCTTCTCTGAAAATAAGTTGTGATGAATCTAGTCGTAGTACCGATGACGATTCCTCTCCACTTCGTAAAAAAAGAAACTGAAAAAAAACTGAAAATGATAGGACTACTGAAATACATGACAGTTTTTAGAAGTGCTTTGAGGAAGTCGCAACAGATAATATGCGAAATGCTAATGATGAAGAGGACGTGGAGAAGAATGCTGTGGCAAACGAGTTGGATTTTTATTTGAAAACAGTTCGCTTAGATCGGAAGGCCGACCCTTACAAGTGGTGGTTCGCAAACGAAAAACAATACCCAAACCTTTCGAAATTTGCTAAAGTTTATCTTTCTTCTCCTGGAAGTAGCGTGTATAGTGAAAGGTTATTTTCTGAGGCTGGTATCATTTACGATGAAAAGCGTAATCGTTTGCTACCAAAAAAATGCTGAAAAGCTTGTTTTTATTCATCATAACTTACCACTGGTCAATTTTAATTACTAAAGTGTTGTAATTTGGAAATAAATACATAATTTTGAGTAATATACGTGTCTTTTTTACATGATTTGATATTCGGTATTCGGCCGAATAGCGAATGCGTAATTAAACTGGCGCAGTCGGTAGGGTC
The DNA here is from genome assembly GCA_013403705.1 of Heliconius hermathena. Classification (NCBI taxonomy): domain Eukaryota; kingdom Metazoa; phylum Arthropoda; class Insecta; order Lepidoptera; family Nymphalidae; genus Heliconius; species Heliconius hermathena. The sequence continues at coordinate 134,917 of JAAIXJ010001820.1, read as the reverse complement.
GCGGCGTTTGGCTATAATATAACTCTTAAAGCCAGCGAACGGTTTCAATCGTTATTACCGCGATCTATTAAGAAGAATCTACGAAGGCGAGACCAGCGGAGCACCCTAAGCATCGGAGGTTCTACAAAGCAGTTGAGTTCCGTTTGGAGATGCAAAGGTTTCTTTGGTATTCTTGTTATCCAAGTTCCTTTGCTATATTTCTTTCCGTACTATTTTAATGTATCTGTCTAAATCGAAATCGCTTAGACATTTACTATAATAATTCATAATTAATAATTGATAAATAAATAATAATTAAATAAAAATAATTATTTTGAATAGAATCGAATTATTTTAATAAATATTAATATATTAAATTGAATTATTTGTTTTATTAAATTAGTTATTCGTGATTAAAAGATAAAATTTCTTTTGAAAATTGCGACAAAAAATTGTTTTAAGTTAATTTCAGATTTTATGCCACGGTATGATGGTAATTCAAAAACTTTGAATTTTTATATTAGAGAAGTAGATAATATATTAAGATTTATAAAGGGCACAGCGAAACACCACCCTGCTATCGTTTGTCTAATTAAAAGTAAACTCGGTGGAGCCGCAATAGATGTGATAGCATATGAAGAGTCTCTTGATTCATGGGAGGCTATTAAACGCGCTTTGATTAGACGATTAGGTGAACCTAGAAATGAAATTCAATTTATGCAAGAGCTAACCCGACGCCGTAATAAAGATGAAAACGCCGAAGCTTTTGGTAAACGCTTCAAATCATAGTAATAAAGAGTATTATGAAAACATGGTTATAGAACAGTATACAAACCAACTAGACTACCAAATTTCTATAGGTGTACGTCTAGCTAGGCCTACCACGTTAGAGCTAGCCATTGTAGCCGCTAGGCAGGAAGAAGCTAAGCTCACATACAATAGATTTTTAGGATTCCTACCTAAATTTTCTCACACTGGTGAAAACTTAGAAAAAGTTATGTTGGAATTCTTAAATAAATTAGATTTAGACATCACCTACTGTCGGGGTCAGAGTTATAACAATGCATTTAATATATCAGGGGGCCTAGCCAAGTGTCATTTCTAACTTTTTGTACGATATCAAAATGTATGGAGATGTAGAAAAGTCGACGATGGAATTGAAAAGCCGTAGCCAAATGTCACTTCCGTTCAACGTTATCGAAACAACCGCGACGATAGCGCCATAACCATAGAGCAAAGCGTTATTTCAAAGTGTCAACGGAAAAGTGGTAGCCAAGTGGCCTTTTTTAACATTTACGCGCGGAAAATAACGTTTCTTTTTTGCGTTCAACTTTCGATCGCGGGAATGTAGCAGAAAGCGACTATAACATGGCGGCCCTTAGTCACTTGTGAGCAGACTCTCGACTTGTGAACTTGTGTAATTGTGTATAATACTTGCGGTATTATATAATTAATAATTATTATTTTTAAAATGCACCGTTTAAATTTGTTATGGCAAGCTCAAAATGAGGAAGTGTGGCTCAGACGCCAACGGAGGTTGAAAAGTCGATAATCGGAGACGATTGAAGAAATGCCGGAGGAGAGGAGTTTGTGCAGCAGTTCCGCATGAGCAAGACTCTTTACCTAACTCTGTGTGAAGAGTTACGAGAGTTAGGTAAATTAAAAGGATCTTATGAGATTCCAATAGAGCTCAAGGTAAGAAATTTCCCTTTGACAAGTTGTTTCTAGTTGGAATTATTTCAGTTGATGTTCATGAATTCAATAACATTTATATGTATTTTAAGTTTTGTGTGCCCTTAGTTTTTTTGCCACGGGGTCATACCAACGTATTGTTGGCGTGTCAACCCAGTTTACGCAACGCACCGTAAGCCGTTGTATTTCGCAAGTTGTGGAAGCATTGAACCACTCTGCCATTATGGCAAAGTGGATAAAGTTTCCACAAACCCAACAAGACAGAGATCGCAAAAAACTAGAGTAAGTCTCTGAACATATAAGTGAAACTATCTCGTAAAGCTATCTTTAATTCTGTATTTTTTTTAACCTATATTACTTTCATACTGTTTCAGATTTCATAGAAGATTTGGTTTGCCAGGAGTGGTAGGGTGCATAGATTGCACTCACATATCATTAGTGAGACCGACAGAAAATGAACATCTATATTTTAACAGAAAAGGTTATCATTCACTAAATGTTCAAATGGTATGTATATGTCTACTAATCTATTTAATATTTTTTCTTATTTACTATTGATTATATGGCCTTTGAATTGATTTTAAATAATTTTATTTAAATTTATCCCAGGTTTGTGACAGTGATTTGTAAATTTTGAATGTGAATACAAAGTTTGGTGGCGCTTCACATGACTCACATATGTGGTCAACAAGCAGAGTTGAAGCATATATGGGTGAGCTTCATCTAAGAAATGAACAAGTGTGGTTATTAGGTGAGTTTTACTTATTCATACAATTCATATTCCTTAATTTATATCACTACAAACACACACAAAACAAATAACTTTGCAATTTCAACAAATTTCTCAAAATAATTCTAAATAATTTGATCATAGTGTCCATAAGTAATAAATCTATGAATTTATGCATGCTTATAAACAATATTTTAAATCAATAAAATTTACAGGTGATTTGGAGAGCGAAGCAACAAAATTTAAAAATATTGTATATTCGAGTGATAAAAAACAGCTGAAAGTACGAAAACTATTTTATGATGAAACTCCAAAAAAATGAAAGTAGATTCAGTGGTAAAGAAGATTTCAAAGTTAATATTTTGTTTGTGGTATGCGATTCATTAATTAGCAATATTAAAAATAGATCTGAGGGATATAAAACTGTTAACAAAAAATTCAATTATTTTTATATGATAGTGAGTTAAGTGTCTTTTCAATAGAGGAATTAAAATTTTACAAACAAGATTTGAATCTAGCAGAACTGAAAAATGAAGTAATAAAATTTAAGACTTTTATTAGCAAAGAAAATATTATTTACGCCTACTTCCATGTGGTCATTTGTGCAGGAAAATAATATTATTGCAACATTCCCAAATTTAAATACCATTCTAAGAATTTATTTAATCCTTTCAATAAGCAATGCAAGCGGTGAAAGATCATTTTCAGTAATGGACAGAATATTTTTTTTTAAGATCCACCTTAGGTCAACAAAAATTAAATAGTTTATCGTTACTATATTTAGAAAAAGATTATTAAATAACTCTATTAATTACGACAAGCTTATTGATGAGTTTTCAGAAATAAAAGTGAGAAAAAAGCCAATATAACTAATAAATCTATGTATATTTTTTTAATATTATTATTTGTTTTAATAATTTAATAAATTATGTTTGTTTATTTTATTAAATTATGTCTTTTTATTATATTATGTTTAAGTTTGTTTATTTTATAAATTATATTTATTCAATTCGAATCCGATAATTAAATAGAACATATATACTATATAATTTAAACGGAAAGTATGTGTCATGACTGAAGGGCCCGGAATTATAAAGTTACCTAGGGCCCGTTTTAGTCTTAGTCCGCCACTGTCCAAAACATACGGCTCGGAAATCATCGGCCTTTTTCCGACCTTACAAAATAAAATTGTTGGACTGGCCCGTGCAGTCACCGGATTTCAATCCGATTGTAAATTTATGGTCCATTTTAGACCAGAACTTCAACAAAAGCGACGTGACGAACAAAGAAAAGTTGTTCGAAGCTTTGAGCGAGGCCTGGGATAAAAACGATCAAGAGCATGTAATCAATCTTGTTGAAAGTATGCCCCAACGCTTAGAAGCAGCAAAATATGGTCATATGAAATATTAGAAAAGCAACGTGATTTTTTTCATGCGTACTTTTTTTGTCCGGTCCAAAAGTGGTTTCCTGCTCGTAATATTTTTTTTGTGCCGTATTCATAATGTTTTTAAAGTGATTTAGTGAAGACGTGCGACAAAACCCACAAACTATCGTTGAAAAATCTGTGGAAGTATTGGTCATTAATTGTTATCGTAAATAAACTGTTACTAATACCAAATTTCAGAAATTTTTCATTACTAACAGTGCGTACTTTTTTTGTCCAGTACTGTATATCTATGCTCTCTACACTGGCTAAGATGTTTGAAACATTGTTGTGTCCATATATACAGCATTATTTTCATAAATACTTAATGAAAATGCAATATGGTTTTGTCAAGTTATGTAGACTCTGACTGGGGTGATAACGATACAAGTGATAGAAAAAGTATCACTGAATATGTTTTCCAATAAATCGACTGTTATACTGTATCTTGGTGCACTAAGAAACGAGTATCAGTGGCTGCCTCTTCTACAGAAGTAAAGTATATGGCTTTATATGAAGCTGCTAAGGAAGCAATGTGGCATAAATACTTAGCAGCAAGATGTGCAGAGTTTTCGACGAATCCACCTTACTTCACCACAATAACATAATCGTTGACACACACACTTACGACTTATTGAAATATTGGCACGAAAAAGTGAAGAATATTAAACTCAGAAATCGACCTTTGGAATGGCCTCTAGCTCTTAAACTTATATGAAATTTAGCCTGGCGCACCTTTTGGAAGTCCTTAATTAAAAATGAGGAAGGAAGATATGGAAATATAGAAGTTTGTAAAAGAGGAAAGTAGACATTTTTCATGAATGCAAGAGATTTGTTGAAATACAAGCTGAAATACTTACTTAATTAGAAATTCTAAGTAAATTCGTCGCAATTTAATACAGAGGACGAAGATCATAAAACTATAAAAATAATATAATTTAGTACTGGCATAACACTAAAATCAAGCACACGTACAATATATATGTTCCATATTAAGTGCACAAAGTGATTGGCACACATAGATACTAGTGTAATGTCAGTAGAATCATTTGGAATTCTGTCTAATGAGAATGCCAGAAGCCATGGGCAAATAACTGAGGTGGTGATTCTGCTGGAGACAAAACCCACCCATGTCTGACAATATCTAATCATATTATTTAGTAAACATATAAAAAATTGAACGTAGCGGAAATATTTGAACGTTGTTAAAAAAATATACGTTTTCTAAATAAGTATTTTTCTTTCTTAAGTGTGGAATAACACTTTAATGTTAAGAATAATTAATAAATGGCATTCTCTCTTTTTAAGTGATAATTCTTACTAATCATCTTTGGATAGCGAATATTTGTAAAAATCTCCCTACAGAGATGCTAACAACATAAATAAATTGTAACGGGTGTATAAAAGTTTCGACGTAGCTTGATGAGAACGCATGGTTTGTGGTCAGAGCGCTTGGTCAGTTTCGTTCAAATTATTATACATTTTCTAAATAAGTATTTTTTTTCCTAAGTGTGGAATAACACTTTAAAAATGTAAAAAATAACCAATCATATTTTGTATAGGTAAAGATGGTCATAATTTCTTACGGCTAAGTTTTATATGTATAACTGGATTGTAAGAACTGTTTCGTTTACAAATATCTGGTGACATGTGCATGTTGAATGACTGTCATTAAAATATTATTTTATTTACAGGTGCCGAAGCTAATAAAAATGTTAGTTCAATAAACTAAACTAAGACGCCAAGACTCTTGTCCGTGATAATGGCAAAGCAGTTTTTTTTTATTACATCACTATTACTCACACAAGTGGGTAGAAATCAAACGACAATTACATTTTCCTTTATTCCGCCTGCTGTACATTTTCTATGGTTTCTTTTATTTTTCTGTATTTTTTGTGGTGTACAATAAAGTACATATATATCCAAGGACATGTATGTGCTGGATTTTCTGTGAAGTGGCAAAAACGTGGGTTGCCTTATACGCACATCTCGATTTGGTTAATGAAAAAAATAAGAAAAAATGAAATTGATAAAATCAATATTATAGTGAATAGATTGTAGGGGTATTGTACAATACTTAACATTATTCATAAACAACATTTGTAAACACGCTAAATCAGCGTCCTACATTTATTCGCTACAAATACAATTATGTAATTATTTTCCGCTATTGTTTTGTAGCGTATAAATAACCAAATAAAGTATATAATAAAAGAGTTGACTATAAGGTCTCGTCTCATCAACATCGCCACGCTACTATAGCCCACATTGGTGATCCCGACGTTAGTCGATGTGATGGACCCCACCAGGGGGAACCCCGCAGTCTTTAGACATGATCCTGTTCAGCCCAAAGTAATCGACGACGACGCAATGATCCAATCAACTCCCGTGGTATATTAGGAACCGCGTAAACCGGCCTTGAGCCCAACGCCTCCTCGATACAAATTTCAGCAAGCTTAGTGAGTGCACAGTCTAATCGGCTTCACACAAGTGTGTCACATCGGTTAGAATTTCAAGAGGCAATATACCACCAATCTCACATATTGAGATTTTCGCGTCAAGATCGAGCTCAAAACAATTAAAGCTGTTGAAATAATGGAAAATACAAAGTTTTACGAAGGTATCGACAAAAAAGGATAATTTATAGTCGATATGCGCAATAACAGATAGTCGACAGCATCACAGGATTATTAAATCCGAAAAGGATAATTAATTCTGGCTCATTACAATTACGACTATTATCAATATTTAAGCTCCATTGAATAAACACAAATATGGTAGAACGAAGAAACTAGGGAAACTTTTCACCCAGTAGAGAATCATTGCACTGACTGCACCCTTTCCGCACGCACCGCCATCGATAATGACCGACGCATCCCAAGCATGTGTCGAAGACGTTCCACAGCGATAATCAAACAATTAATGGAAAATTGTAATTTTTTTCCCAAGGCTCAACCTGAAGCCCAACAAGTGCAGGTCAATCGTATATACTGGACATATTTCGAAAAAGAATATACAGTACAGTGTAGTCTGTTTAGTACGACTTCACATATAGCAACCAAACGTTTTTAGCGACGAAAGTTTAGGCATTTGTTTAGTTTTAGTATAACCTTGAATGAAAAGACATTCGTTTATTACGACTCCGCTTACAACGACCATTCTTCGCTTTTAACGACCGATTTTCACACATAATTGTCCAGTTACAACGACGAGCGTTGCCGTGTTTACAAATAATTCATAGAAAAGAATGGAATAAATGAATAGCTATCGCCGCTATCGCCCCGCGTGTCACCCCAATCGCCCCGGGTGCCAACCTTTGATTGGAAATTGTCATTTTACGCCAGTACGAATTTGCGGGTTGAACAGAGTGATGTAACTGAGAGGCTAGCAAAAGTTTGGCCTAATTTGCGGACGAGATTTACTGACGACGAAATATTTAATGCAGACGAAACCGGTTTATTCTATAAACTAATGCCTGCCAAAACATTAAAGTTTAGAGATGAGAAATGGTTGGGAGGAAAACTTTCGAAAGACAGAATTACTGTGATGGTTGCAGCTAACATGAGTGGCAGGACAAAAAAGAAGTTGTTAATTATCGGCAAGTCAAAGAACCCAAGATGTTTCAAAAATGTACGATCCTTACCGGTAGATTATGAGAGCAATCCCAAGGCCTGGATGACGTCTGATATTTTTGTCAAATGGGTACGCAATTGGGATCGTGACCTCACTAAACAGAAGAAAAAGATCCTGCTTCTGGTTGACAATTGTCCAGCTCATCCCTCAATCAGCGACTTGAAAAGCATAACTCTCATTTTCCTGCCTCCTAATACAACATCTATATTGCAACCGATGGACCAAGGAGTAATTCGAGCTTTAAAATCAAACTTTCGCAAAAACTTCGTTTTAAAAATTGTCGCCAGTCTTGATGCTAATGTCGACCCTAACGCCGGCAAACACCCGAAGTTTACAATACTGGATGCTATTTTAAAGATTTACGATGCCTGGAACAAGCTTACATCTGCGTCAATTTTCAATTGCTTTAAACACGCTGGATTTGTCCGAGATAGTGCTAGTGTAGTTGCTGAACGATGATGCTGATGATGATGTGTCGCTGTCTGTTTTGGTGAGAGCTCTAAATAATCAACTGCCCATTGGAAACGAGGAACTTGAATAACATTCTGCCATTGATGATGATCTCGCAACGTGTGAGGAGCCAACTGAAGAAAATATTGTGCAAAATATTATCGTCACCAGCCAAGATAGCGACGCTAATAGTGAGGATGACCTGGAGGAAAATTGTACTATTCATAGTGTGTCTGAAGGTATAAAAGCAGCAGAAGTGCTTAATGTGTTTGTACATTCTAATTTTGAAGATGACGCCATAAAAAGCCATATGTCTCGTTTATATAATGCAGTTCGTACTTTCTACTATACAAATAAAACCAGAAAACAAACAAAAATTACAGACTTTTTGCACTAAATGTTAAGTTGTTAGAATAATTGTATACCTAGTTACTTATAAGAAAGCGGTACATTATGTACGTACATTACACATCCTTACATAATTTGAATAATTAATAAATAACTATTTTGATTAAAACGAGTTTTTATTTTATCTGCTCATCACCTAAACGGACATTTAACATCTGATTTATTTAATATCTGATAAATAAAAATTTTTTTTTTCTGTTCGTTTAATTCGACTTCCAGTTAGTACGACGTAATGTCACCGGTCCCTTGGCCGTCGTTATAACCGGATACTACTGTATATTACACAACGCAACGCACCCAGGATTCAGAACAACAAGAATAATGCTAACAAGTCATTACTTCTGACCTGATATGAAATACACAAGTACGTGGACAATACAAGCTTATCGTATCAAACGGCGGAATCTCACGTGACAAGAATTCGTCACTTATGCAAATCCCCGAATTTGAACGTGTTGAAAAATTTCGTGCGAACTCTATCTGTATCTAATAATGATCGATACATAATTACGCTCCTTGACCGACTTATGCCTGCCTTCATCAGAAATACAACATCAGCATACGACAACAATGCGCAAGCGCAGCAGCCGACGACTTCAAAACAACTCATCGAGTTACGAGGACAACACAACACCCGTGGATCAATTTAGTTTATAGGCATAATGTTTTACATATTTTATTTTGGTTATTCTATATTCTGATTTATACATTTTTTTTCTCAAAGGGGGAGAGTATTGTAGGGGTATTGCACAATACTTAATATTATTCATAAACAACATTTGCAAACACGCTAAATCAGCGTCCTACATTTATTCGCTACAAATGCAATTGTGTAATTATTTTCCGCTATTGTTTTGTAGCGTATAAATAACCAAATATAATATATAATAAAAGAGTTGACTATCGCTTAAGGTCTCGTATCATTAGCATCGTCACGACACCGTAGCCCACAAGATATTTATTGGCATGACCACATCAACATGCGGTCAAACGCAAGTCTATTTCAGTATAAAATAATTTGCTGAAATTCCTGATGTAAAAGTAGATCATGATATGAGATTTATTAAAGACATGATTTATAGTCTGTGGAACTCTCAATCCAAATTAACCGTGTTTGACGGATGGTAAGTATTCAAAACGGTATACCTACACGAACATTAATAGTAGAAACGATTACTAAACATGATAGTTATCAAATAAAGTGAAGTATATTTCGAATTTTCCGACCACATAAAGCGTCATATTATTAATGTTCTCTGGTGACAGTTTTATATTACTTATTTTAAAACATATCTTTATTAAACAAAGAGGTTGATTTACATTTTTATAATAAACTAGAGGGCGCGCGCGGCTTCGCCCGCTTATTAGGAGTGAATTCTAAAAAAACCACGAGACACGTGTTCAATAAAATATTTTGAACAGTTTGAATTTAAATTTTTATAAAAATCGGTAGCAATTTAAAGACTTTTCCATATAAACTTTCAACCCCTTATTTGAATCCTTAGGGGGTGAATTCTTAAAAACCATGAAACACGTGTTCAATGAAATATTTTTAAGAGTCTGAATTTCAAATTTTATAAAAATCGGTGCAGATTAAAATTTTTTTCCATACGAACTTTCAACCCCTATTTCATCCCTTTAGGGTTAAAATTTTTGGAATTCCCTTCTTAGTGGATGTCCAGAATATGAAAATAAACATCTGCCCAAGTTTCACGTTTCTACCATCAGCGGTTACGCTCTGCGTGCGTCTTACCTCAGTCAGTCAGCACAAGTCCTTTATATATATAGATTATTGCGAATATTAAAACTTATAAATATAAAATCATTACACAACACAACTGTTTTAGTCGTGTATGCAAATAGGCGCGGCCATGCCTTATTAAGATAATAGGCTTTTGAAGAAATACAGCAAAATTTCAAGTTTGATAAGCATAATATTCTTAGTTGCAACCGCTAACAGTCTTCTCTATCAGAACTATATAATTCATTAACAGTTCATAGATGTTATTAGAATTTATGAAAACGAAACAATCCAACGATTATCAATTATTACAATACTTAAATTAAAAAAATAAATCAGCTTCACGCTGTATCCCACACACAGCAGGGTAGGCAGAGGGAACCTAGTGTTAAGACACTCCATTCCCCACTTTCTGCCGAATTCTGGAGGCATTGCGTATTGAGTGGCAGAACTCAACGCTTAACTTCGACACCAGAGCAAAGAAATGGAAATATAAATGTAAGTAAATATTTCATCTCCTCCAGTGGGGATTGAACCCACAACCAGTTGGGCTTACAGTCACACTCCGTGCCGCTGCGCCACGACTGGCCTCTGAATTAATTAATTTGTAACTAATTAATTAAACAAAATATCCACCTCGTATCTTGCGCCGGTTCTATCAGGTCTGAAGGAACTTTAGTGTGTTGTAGTGGTTAAATAAATAACATTAAAAAAAAATAGTTTTGACTGTTCTAATTATTGGTCATTTTTTCATTACATTATCATCTTCTATTACCCTGCCAAAAATACAAATGTGTTAATATTGTTTATTTTCTGTAAGTCTTGATTACATATGTATAAAAATTTATACATAAATATTATTTTTTATTACACATCCTAACAAAATATATTTTTTGCAATTTTTGTAAATTGCAAAAAAATATATATTGTTATATTTTGGATTTATAGAATAATTAGTTTAAGGTTTATAAAACTGAATGTGTGAATATTTCTTGTATTGTGGAAACCTACATACATGAACTGTTCAATAAAAAGTTTTTTTAAATTCAAATCTATTTTTCAATTCGAAACAATTGGTTGAGCATGAGCTGCATTTTGTTTTTATTATAGGAGCACAAGCGTTTGACTGTAAATGCTGCAGTTGTGGATTCAAATCCCACTTTAGACATTGAATGCTCTGGTAACGAAACAAAACACTATGTCAAGTTCCTCCATTCAACTTACAGTGCCTTAAGAATTTGGTGGAAAGTGAGGAGTTGGCTCAAGTTCCTTCTGCTTACCCTGCTATAGGCAGGATACTGAAAATAAAAAAAAAACAATTAGTTCCTGAGATAAGTATCAACCAAACAAACTTAAAGGTCTATATAAAATCCTGGACAAGGACCATGTATATGGTCCTTGTCTATTTTATATTTGATGAAATGTTTATATTTAGTATAATATGATTTGTAATGTAAGATGACTTTATGAAAACATATATATTTTTTACCTTTTCAATCCTAGTTGAACTAAGTTTGTAATATATATTCCTGCAGTGCCATATTTAACAATTTTATGTCACATCACAAAAAATCTTTTATCATTCAACCCACCTGAAAAAAAAAAAATTATAAGGTGAGTTATCAATATCACTAATAATAAAAACTTATTTAAGGCCAGTCATGGCTCACTGGCACAATGTGTGACTGTAAGCACGACTAGTTGTCTGTTCAATCCCCACTCGAGGAAATGATATATTTATTTAACTTTATTTTAAGTGTTAAGGCAAAGCAAAAAGAAAATGGGAAACAGAGTGTCTTTACACTAGGATCCCTCTACCTATCCTGCTGTGCGCAGGATACAGCGTGAAGCTGGTTTTAACCAGTTATACTTTGTCTGTTTATATTATATTACCTGTTTTCTTATAAACAGTGTTCTAAAGAAAAGATGTTACTAAGGAATTGGGATTTTGTATCATGTATTTGTTCCTTACATATATAATGAATAAAAATATTTAGTAATCAAAAGTGGACTTAGTTGTTTTGACTGGTTTCTACCTCAAAAGTAGAAATGAGTGATGATGATTTTAGATAAAATAGGTTTACATTATAAGTTCTTTGATTTTCACGATTATTACACATTTTAAATGAAACTATTTTAACCGGATTAATCGCGTATATTTTGTACTTTTATACATTTTTGGAAACCCGACGTTTCGAACACTTTGCAGTAGTCCGTGGTCACGGGTAGACTGAGGTGGCATTCGTCTGTCAGTTGACATAATTATTATATCAAACTACCGCCAACGATTTCTTAATTGCCTCGCGTACTGCCCTGGATTCCTGCAGAATGAGCTGAT
>JAAIXJ010001820.1:14149-120132 GCA_013403705.1 Heliconius hermathena | reverse complement strand
TTTTTTTTTATGGAAAAGGACAAGGCAAACGAGCGTTCGGGTCACCTGATGGTAAGTGATTACCGCCGCCCACGGCCCCGTGCAACACCAGAGGAGCTACAGGTGCGTTGCCGGCCTTTAAGATGGAGATAGACGCGCTTTTTGAAGGTACCCATGTCATATCGACCTGGAAACACTGCCGCGGGTAGGCCATTCCACAGTTCCGTGGTGCGTGGAAGGAAGTTCCTACGAAACCGCACAGTAGTGGATTGCCATGTATCCAGGTGGTGTGGATGATATTTCAGCTTATGTCGTACTGTGCGGTTAGAAAATTCGGCGGCAGGTAACAGGTCAAACAGTCTCTCACTTAAAACTCTCTTCTTTGAATATAAGATCTATATAAGAGGAAAATTGTGGCCAATTATATTTGATTAATGAAAAAATTACATTTATTAGTGATATTACTTAAGTATTAATATATTTACAATTTAAATAATATTAAAATAATACAATTATGAATTTTAATAATCTTTAAATTCAATTAAAAGAAGTTAACGATTATGGCTATTAAAGAAACAATCGAGAAGAGAATGGAGTGATGTATAACACCAGCGTTGCAGGCGATGTGTCCAGGTCCTATACAGGCAGCGTAAGCCATGCGGTAGGGCAGGTGGCTTTGTTCGTAGAGTCCAGAGAACATCTCGTGGTGAGGTCCAAGCGCGAACACCGCCACGTCGTCGCCGCCGTGCGTCTCCCACGTCATGTTGATGTCCACATGGGACATCCACGTAAGACGGTCACCAAAATCGCTCTCTTGAGTTGGATCTGTTCGTTTACCATCGACATGACTTCTGAAACCAGGTCCGTTAGTGTAGGATAACGTCATGTAGGGAACTCCGTTTGGATCGCGACTGTCAGCTGGTCCGAGTATACTGCGTCCTCTGTTGGTATATCCATTAATTGCCATAACGTGAGCGTGATCAGCAGTTACTACTATTAAAGAATCTTCTTCTGAAAGTAGTTCAGTGGCGCGTGCGACGGCTTTGCTGAACTCAATTGTTTCATCAAGGGCAAGTTCTACCAAATTATCGTGATGCGCGTGGTCAATGCGGCCGCCCTCGACGAACAAAAAGAAGCCCTTCTCATTACGGCTTAACATTCTGATTGCAGTCTCAGTCATTTCCTCAAGAGTGGGTTCGGTTGTAATATTGACTGTCTCCATATTATATAGTAAATGACTTCCTTCAAACAGGCCCAATAGGTATTCTGGTAAACTTTCATTCGCTGCGAGTAACTGATTGCGGTTCCAAACATATTGATGGCTGACATTCTGCGCCGCCTTTTGGGCCGCCCACTCTTCTATTAAATTTTTACCATCACTTCGCAATCCTGATTGTCCTTCTTCGTCAACATTATTTGCTGGTATAAATTCACGCCTACCCCCACCCATAATTACCTGCCGACGCAATAACAAAATGATTTTAATACAAAAAAATATAAAATTTTGCGTACTATTCAATTACCGTAGCGCCTTGCGCTCCGTTCTCACTGACTACCCGCTAGGGATAAAGCGTGAAGTTAGTTTAGTTTTATAAAATTTTGCTATCTGCAATATGCTAATTTCGATTGAACTATCATACATTTTTCTAAATATGAATATCAATCTTAATTGTAAAATTTATTGACAAAGTATAAAGTATAATTTGTTTGATTAGTTTAGTGTTAATAAGCGTTCATATTATAATTGGATTACCTTAAATTTATTGCCAGGGTGTGAGTGTACCAACTGGTGCGCTATGTCGGGACATCTGCTAGGGTCTCCTGAGTCTGCTCGCACAGCAGCATCATTCTCCCAGTAGCGACTTGCTACGTTTGCATATACTCCGGCAGGAGATGCGTGGGTGATACGTGTAGTCGTAACAACTCCTAAAATAGCGCGTATTAATAAAACAGTAATTTGTTGGATGAGGTCAAGTATTTTTTTAATGATGAAGAACTATACTAACCTGCATCTCGTCCATCGGCTAAAGCCCACGCAGCGATTGATTCTACGTGTCGTGACGCTGGAACTGAAGCTTCACAATCTCCAAACGGCACTGCAGCAGTGACTCCAATTGCTCCTTCATTATTTTTCACTCCAGTTAAATAAGCAGTGGCAGTGCACGCAGAATCAGCAATTTGTGCATCCACGCAATAAGTCTTAACATATTAAAATTATATTAATTATTGATATGCAATAAGTATCATAAAGAAACTTGAAAATTAATTTTATGTCAAGCAGATACATCTCAAAAATTGAAAAAGTCATTTTATTTTAGCAACGCACTTTACCTTCACGAGTCCTGCTGTTGGAAAAGATTCGAAAGATAGCTCTTCTTCTTCTCCAGGTCGTCCGTTTCTTTGTCCTAATAAAGTACGAGCAGCTGCTAGGGTTGGTATGGACATGCCGTCACCGAGGAACATGACAACATTACGCGCCTTTTCTGGAATACTTCGGCCCGCATATCTCTTAATCCTTGCCTCAATAGCATCTTGTGCATCTCTGAGCCAGTATTCTCTAGTGTCTTCTCCCGGGAGCACAGGCGGACGCGAAGGTTTTCGATGTACTCGTATATTATGGTAGTCGTCGTTCCATGAGGCCACGCCTACTGACAGTACTGTCACAATCAACAATGTCCACTTCCAGCACATCATAGACGAGCTCTGAATGTTAATTATGAAGCACAATTAGTTATATATTAACAATTACTCTTATCACTTTATCTAATTTCAGATTTGGAATAAATCGTCTCTTCATGTACATAATTTGCAAAAAGTGTTATCGATTGGTGTAATAGATTATTTTTATATTATTATGTATTATTATAGATAATACTTCTAAGATAATACCTTAAATTATACATATTACTGCTTATCCAAAACTAAGAATTTCATTATTTATATGATTTACTTGCTCTCTTGCGTAAGTAATCATTAAAACACTGATTGCTACTTTCTCATCACTTCATTTTACTTTGTGGCTAAAAAATGTTCAGCAATGGGCTTACCATGCTGCAACGAGGCCAAAAGCTTTAGACTTTTTTTATTGAACCGTATAAAAAAATATTTATAACGGTATAACCGTCCTCTATGAATGGACAATTCAACACAATTTATATTTTATTAAATATTTTATTTTCTAAAATATTTCCTCGAGTGAGAATAGAACCCACAACCTGTTGCGTTTACATTACAGTCACACTTTGTGCCTCTGCGCTACGACTGATCTCGGAAAAAAAAATCTTAAAATTAAACCAGTAGTTCCTGCAAACTACATACTTCAGCTTTATAATATTAGTATAGATATAGATTTGTAAGCTCTTAATATGAACCTTAATTAAATACGAATCAACATGTAGGTAAGGAAAAAGTATCTATTTTCTTTCACTTAAATAAAGCGTCAACCTTATAATAATAATATCATAGTTATATTTGTATAATAAGAAAATCTTAGTTTCTAAGTTGTTAATTTGCAATTTTTACCGTCAACGTCAAGATTAAATTTATAGCTAAAATACATTTTATAGGATTAATCTAAAAATGGTAACTATTTTTACCGTACAACCTCTCTCGTGTGTTCTCCATTCAACGTGATATTGGCAAAGTGATATTGTGCTCAACTGGCACGCTCGGAACGCCATAATAAAAAAAAGAACAGAACAGAATATGTTATAATAACGATATCTATGTTTATGCTTAACGTGAAACTACTTATAAATATAATTATATCAAATCCAAAAACAGTGTTTTGACGTTATTTAATGCAAATACTTCTTAACAAAATTTACCTAAAGTTTACCTAAATGTAGTTTCAAAATTAATATAAATTTAGGGTGCTAGAACTATTAAACAAATATGACCACCAAAATCTGATTCTATGTTTCTCTTTATCTAAATCGGAAGTACGTTCTGTAAGAGATTTGTGACATTGTGTTGGGATCAAGAAAAAAAACTACCCAATCCACCCGACCCTACTCTAAGTTAATAAGACTATATGTTAAATTCTTATAACAGTACAAAAAAAACAGTTTCAGGTTTTTTGTTGCAGTGTAAACAGAGGAAACCGCAAAATAAAAATAAATAAAATAAAATGTTAAGTAAATACACTCTCCATTTCCTATTTTCAGCTCGAATACGATATATTTAACTTAGTGGGGAGTTTTAACGCCTCACATTGTCTACCACAGGGAAATCTTTTCCCAGAGCAGAAATCGAACCAACAACTATCGCGTTTACAGGCAGATGCTATTCCAGTACATAAACGTCCCAGCCATACTGAGCTCCTTATATCCGAAAAGATATTAAAAAAAATCATTTCCAGTTAGGTCACTTCTTCGTTAAACGTTTGATAAATATCTTATCAATGTTTGTAAACTTGAGATGACATATCAGCAATTGATGGAATAAGTAGTACTTTTTTAAGAGTTCCAGTGTCATAAGTGTAACAAACACGCGCAGTGTTGCGCTCTACGCTTTACGCAATCAGCAAAATGTTGTCAAACGGTTGTTTTTGGGGTTTAACTTTTATAGTCTTGATTGCATATCCTCAAAAATCTTTTGGTTTGTATAGTTTTGTTTTATTCTATTGCTTCTGTTAAATGTTTGGAGAAGGAATATAAGTTTATCTAGAATATAATAAGTTATTATATTTTATACATAATTATTAATTTCGTCAGTCGCGGCGCAGAAAGTAACTGGTACTGGCTGTAAAAGCAACTGGCTGTAAAAGCAACTGGTTGTGGGTTCGATCCCCACTCGAGGAAATTAAATATTTATTTTAATTTATATTTTATACTCAACACGCAATACCTAGGTTCCCTCTGCCTACCCTGCTATGTGCGGGAGTACAACGTGAAGCTGATTTAATTTTATTTATTAACTTCGAATCTGATCAATGTTGTGGCCTAAATATATTATTTTTATATAGATTTTGAACTCTATATTCATACTTTTACTTGTTTCAAATCAGATTCGAATTTTTATACTTTAAATTCATCCAAGTTAAAAAAAAATATCTTCACATTTATTACATAATTATTATCTGTGTTTAAACGTGTGTGTTTGTACTACATAATTAATAATTCCGAGATATTATTTTAAAGCATATTTTAAATCAAATTTATTATACTATTTACTTTGTTAATCTTTTCAAACGCTTACTTTTCTTTATAATCAAAATTTTAATTGTGGCCATCATATAGTAATGAATATTGTAAAATCCTAGCTCATGTAAGAAGACATAGCCTGGCACCGAATTTCCCTACACAATGTATCGGGCGGATCTGGCCGAAAAGTGACGTGTCTTAATACAATTTTTCCTCTGACTACTTTACTACGCGAGAAATTTAATTAAGCTACTTATTTAAATTCGTGGCATCATTATGTTTTAGAGGATGAATACCACAAAATACCTCGTTATTTAAACAAACACATGAAACAGTCTCCACGGCATTCGGTGGAAGCAACATCTGCATACTGGTATGAAAAGGCACAGAATGGGATAAAAGCGCGTCCACAGTTTGGTAAAGCTTCAGGGACAGCTAAAAATGTAATAATGTTCTTGGGTGACGGTATGTCTGTGCCAACACTGGCCGCGGCGCGCACCCTCCTCGGCCAACGGAACTCAAATACTGGAGAGGAATCACAGTTGTCGTTTGAGGCTTTTCCGTCAGTTGGACTCTCTAAGGTAACTAGTAGTACTTTTTTAACAAGTTCTCACCATTGTAACATGCAAAACTATTTTGAATATTAACTATTTGCAAATTTAATCCAATTACTTTTCTCCCCAGGATCTTCTTATTATACTGATAATTATTTTTAGTATTGCCTAATATTAACTTAAATTAATTAACTTAAATGAGGCCAGTCGTGGCGCAGCGGTACAACGTGTGACTGTGAAACCGACTGGTTGTGGGTTCGATCCTCACTCGAGGAGATGAAATATTTACTTAAATTTATATTTCCATTTCTTCGCTCTGGTGTCGAGAGTTCTGCCACTCAACACGCAATGCCTCTAGAATTCGGCAGAAAATGGGGAACGGACTGTCTTAACGCTAGGTTCCCTCCCTGGTGCGGGATATAGCGTGAAGCTGCTTTCTGTTTTATTAACTTAAATAATTCCATTGGCTATTCCTAGACGTACTGCGTGGACTCTCAAATAGCTGATTCTGCATGTTCTGCGACTGCGTACTTGTGCGGAGTGAAAGCAAACCTCGGCACTATCGGCGTGACGGCGCAGGTACCGCGGTTCGACTGCCCCGCGTCTGCGGACAATTCGACGCACTTAAACTCTATAGCAGAGTGGGCTCTAGCTGACGGCCGCGATGCTGGTACTTATTATTTTTTATATTTTAAATAAAAAATTGTAAAATTATTTCGATTAATATCCAACCAGGCATTTTAAATGTGTATTTTTTTTCAACTTCACGCTGCATCCCGCACACAGCAGGGTAGCCAGAGGGAATAAATAAATATTTCATTTCCTCGAGTGGGGATCGAATCCACAACCAGTCGATATTACAGTCACAGGGGTGATAGAGGAGGAATATGGGCAAAATTATATTATTACATTCCTCATGTATACCTGATACAAACGTTTTTATGTACAGGTATAGTAACAACAACACGCATCACACACGCGTCTCCATCGGGAGCATACGCTAACATTGCGGACCGCGACTGGGAGAACGACGCCGCAGTGCAAGCTGACGGCCAGGACCCAGAGCAGTGCCGCGACATCGCATACCAGCTAGTTCACACACATCCTGCAAATCAATTTAAGGTTAACATCTTGTGTCTAGACATCTCTGAGTTTACGCACTTAGATAGATTTTAGTCTGATAAAATAAGTAAATAATGATTTTATAGGTAATTTTGGGTGGCGGAAGACGAGAATTTTTACCTGAAGATAAAATCGACGAAGAGGGAACTGCTGGTAAAAGATTAGACGGGAGAAATCTTATTGAGGAATGGCAAATGGACAAAATTAAGCGTAATGTAAGCTACCAATATGTGTGGAATCGAGACCAATTGCTAAGTGTAGGTGATGACTTACCTGAATACTTACTGGGACTGTTCGAGGGGAATCACATGCAGTATCATTTAGAGTCGGATCGGAGTACAGAACCAACACTAGCCGAACTGACCGAGATTGCGATACGTTCTTTGAGCAGAAATGATAAAGGATTTTTCTTATTCGTGGAAGGTGGTCGTATTGACCACGCTCACCATGATAACCAAGTTGAGCTAGCTCTTGATGAAACTATAGAACTAAGTAAAGCAGTCGAACGTGCTGCAAGTCTAGTGTCACAAAACGATACTTTGATTGTAGTGACTTCAGACCACGCGCATGTCATGACTTTCAATGGATACACCCACCGTGGGGGGGACATCCTCGGACCTTCAGATGAGCTTGGAGACGACGGTGTTCCGTACATGACGCTGTCCTACGCTAATGGACCAGGACACCGACCGCATCAAGAAAATGGTCGAATTGATGTTACTCGTGATGAAGATTATCGTAAGTTTTAATTTTTTTGTTGTAAATATCAAATCCTTATTATAGTGCTTAAAAAGTTAAAGTTAAAATAATAATTCTAAACTTATCTTTATTACAGGGACTACAAGGTGGCGGTCGCATTCGGAAGTACCTCTGGAGCTAGAAACACATGGTGGCGAGGACGTCGGGGTGTTCGCTTGGGGGCCTCAGAATGAAATGTTTACAGGAGTTTATGAACAAAATCAGTTGCCACACTTAATGGCATACGCCGGGTGCTTCGGACCCGGGGTTCACGCTTGTTCCAAGGATCCTTAAACGTCTAAAAAAACATAGAAAAATAATTGAAAATGTATTAGATATTTTTTTCTACTATAATATAGTAATTTTAATAACAAAATGACTGTTTTCTTTTTATTTATGCCAACAATATTTCTCTTCTCAGTTATTTAAATGTATTATCTTTTAGCAATAATGCAATAAATAGTTTCCCACAGTTGCTAACAAAAAGAAATCTTTGCTAACCTCAAAAATATCGTTGTAAAATTGTGTGCTACAGAACTTTAAGTGTCCACTCAAGTTGGTGTGCTACCATCAATCAAGGTGGTGGTCGTTAAAAGAACAGTTAGGGATCACGCGAGTAAGTGTCAGAGGGAAGAGGTGAGGGTGAGGGGAGGGGCGAGTTTTAGGGGAGGGTATCGAGGGGTCGCCGGCGTAGGAGTAGCGCTTATTGACAGGCATTGTCCCGCTGACGCAGATTAATGTTCCGCACTCGACTGTATCATTGCTTTACAACTATATAGTGGTAACGTTGTGACGCCTGTTCGTGACACTCGCGATTTTATCCTGAGCTATAGTGAGTACTGAGATGAAAACTATCGATACTGACTCCATTACGAGGCGTGACAGCTTCCGGATATATTACTTGGATCGAATAAAATGAAAACGATTTCTGTAACAGCAACTGATAAATAGAGTTAACTCTAGATATTATCATTCTTATCATTCTTTTAGTAACAATAAAATGACAGAGAGAGAGAGAGAGAGAGAGAGAGAGAGGGAAACCATGAAGCTAGCTAGCAAAAAAGAATTTATGTACCTGTACATTAAAGTATAAAAAAGACCAAAAGACTATCTTATTAATATAAACGATTTTATGAAAAAAATATATAATAAATATAATTAGATGAATAGTGTAACTAAGTAGTTGCGAGGACCTCCCGCCCGAGGCAGAGCTCGTAGTTCCGCTTTCCTCTTTACAAAGTATAAAAGAGCGACGTTGATGTCTACTAATTGTCACTGTTCTACCGCTAGTTATGATTTTACCGCTACTTTTATTTTCCTTTGTCCAAATAATTTAAATTAAGTTCAACACATCGTTTTAATGGTAATGCAAGTAAACAAGGGATATTTTTGTTTTTTTTCAAAGCGCAGCATTGTGTTTCGCCACTCAATACCTAATATTTCGAAAATTCGGCAGGGAACATACATTCCGTATTAGCACTAGGTTTCCTCTGCCTACTGTGCTATATGGTATAGCGTAAAGCTAAAAAAAATACTTTATTTTCTTATACCTAAGTACTATCAGATTTATGCTGATAAAGAAAAAACAATATAGTGACTAAACGTCATTTTCTAACCTTCCGTAAGGTTTAGAGGCAGCAAATATTGAACAGCTGAAACCAATATCCCGATTAACATTAGAATCAATAAATTTACTATATTTATTTTGTTAGTATATAAATATCAAAATACATATTCTCGGCAAGAAAATTTATTAAATAAATAAAATAAATCAGCTTCACACTGTAACCCGCACACTGCAGGGTAGGCAGAGGTAACCTAGTTTTAAAACTCTCCGTTCCCCACTTTCTGCTGAATTCTGGAGGCATTGCGTGTTGAGTGGCAGAACTCAACGCTGCGCTTGTCCTCGACACCAGAGCGAAGAAATGGAAATATAAATTTAAGTAAATATTTCATCTCCTCGAGTGGGGATCGAACCCACAACCGGTCGGTTTTACAATCACACTTTGTGCCCCTGCGGCACTACTGGCCTCAAAATTTATTAATTTCTCTTTATTAAACTATGTACAACAGCCACGTTACATCGAATTTAGTGATATTAAAAATAGATATGTTTCACACGTAGTGATTAGATTAACATTAGTATCTATGTTAGTGGTTGATAGTATTAGTACAACCTTGTAGTAAATGCAGATAACTCCCGAAACCAGCTCTAGATTTTACGTATTATGCCCTCGTTGGGAAATGTTTCCAAATTTTGATATTAAGCTATTACGGATAACGATTATTAGTTAATAATATCAATCATGATAATGAAATATTTAATATTATTATTTCTTCACTCTCAATATGCGATGCTTAAAAGTGGGGAGTAGAGTGTCTTAGCACTCCTTCACAGGCCCTCCCTCTACCTACCCTGGTATGTCCGGGATACAGCGTGACGCTGAAAAAAAACTAGAGTCTATATTATCCATTGGCTTAGAGTGTGTGTGAATTGAAATTGTTACCTCTAATATAACTCTTAACATAAATAAAGTTTTTAGGGAGAAGATTTTCTTAAAGTAAAAAAGGATATGATTTTTAGAATAGATTAAACTCTATATATTATAAAATTATCAATTATGACCGAGGCGGTTTTAGCTCAGCGTCACAGCCTTTGGCTGTAAGCGCGACGATTGTGAGTTCGATTCACTCCCACTCGGGCGTTTATTCTCTCGCTCTGATAGGTACGTGGGGAACGGTTTCCTCTACCTACCCTGCTAAATGCGGGATACAGCGTGAAACAAAAAAATATTATATAAAATAAGTACTTTAACATATTATATACACAATTATACCGATGTGAAAGCATTACGCATTTAGCAAAAAAAATCGCAACATATTGGCACCTGCTGTGTGATAGCATTACAAAAGTATCGATATCAGACTTTGAGGTTATCTTATCGAATACATTGTACTTATATGTTTATCTTTAAAGATCAAGGTTGTGAGGAGTAAGAATTGCAATCGAATAACTATATATATGTATACGAGTATAGGTTTAGAGACCATCGTGTCGTAATGGGATAGCGTTTGTTATAGTCGTGGGTTCAATTCCCACTTGGGAAAATGATTTTATTTATAAGCTTTTATTTGATTTGTATCGCTTTTTGTGTTAGTAGTAGTTAGTGTACCTATGTGAAATATTACAAACTAAACTTGATCCACTTTTCAGTGTCCGATTGAGTTGAGATTTGGACTACGACTATACGCATTCAAGATGGCCGCCATTGACAAAACAAAATGACGGATTACAAATTTTTACACATTCCTAATTATAAGTATCAATTCAATGTGAGCTCAGTCACGGAACAAGGGCTCAAGTGTGTGATTATAAACGTGTTGTGGGTTCGATTCCCACTCGAGGAAATGAAATATCTTATATTTTCATTTCTTATCTCTGGTGTCTAGGCAAAGCGCGGCAATGAGTTCCGCCACACAATAATGCTTCTAGAATTTTGCCTTAAGTGGTAAGCGGAGTGTCTCGACCCTCTGCCTACCCTGCTACATGCGGGATACAGCGTGAAACTAAAAAAAATGAAAAATAAATGATAAGGCCTAATTTGTAAAATACATTTCATAGTAAATTAGTGTAGAAAGTTTTTTTTTTTATTGAATTTATATTATAATATTTACTCCCTTTTATTTATGACATGATCGTTTTATTATAATATTTAGTTATTGGAAATAACTAAAAATAGTGTATGATACATCTAAATGCCTGATGTAGCGCTGACTGCAAGTATCTTAAGCTATATCGAAACGATTTGAGTAGTGTTATATAGCCTATAGCTTTCCTAAACAGATAGAATAACGATCTATCCAATAAAAAAAGTGATGTGGCTTTAACCAAACAAACACAGCGGTTTTATAACATTTAGATTTAAATAATTTTAAATATTCTAATAAGCGTGCGACTGTAAACGTGACTGTCGTGGGATCGGTTCTGTCTATCAAGACATAAAATATTTTATATTTTCATTTTCTCACTCTGGTAACGAGGCTTCTCTATAATTCGGCGGAAAGTGGAGAACGGATGTGTTTTAAGAGAACGGAGTGTCTTATTATAACTCTAGGTTTCTAGGTTCCCCCTTGCTCTGCTCCTACCCTGCTATGTGCGGGATATAGTGTGGAGCTAAAAAAATATTTGTGAATGCCGTAAAACAGTAAGAAAAGATTAAAGTATTATAGAAAGTAAACAAAAAAGAGTGATTACTTTGTTGTCTTTCTGTCTATCAAGACTATTCATCTCGAGATCGCATGGCGGTGTCAATCTGAAAATATATTAAATATAATTAATTAATAATATGAATTATTCAGGTCTACGGTCCCTTGGAGCACATACAAAACCAAATATTTAAGTAAACGCAATCAAAACATACGAGCGTTTAAACATCGTTTTTGATACATTTTTATGCAATTCGCCGCGTAATTAAAACATATATGGAATATAGGAATTAAAAAAAAATCATTATAAATCTATATTTGTATAATATATGTAAAAAGTGTAATTTTAAAACAGGTGTCCTTGACCGATAATCTTGAAATTGGTACGGAACCCTCGATGGGTGTCGCACTTGGCCGGTTTATATATTTTTAGCTTCACAATGTATTTCACATGAATAGAGTAGACAGAGAGAACCTAGTGTTAAAACAGTACGTTTCACGTTTGCGGAATTCAACGCGGCACCTTATTATCAAAGCACGAAAATGAAAATAATAAGTTATCTCGAGTGGAATCGAACCCACAACCGTCGCGTTTTCGTTCAGCCGTTGTACCACTGCATCTGATTGCAGTTTCTCATTTCTCGATATAATATCGATTTTCACAACCCTAAGTAAAGTAACGCTGTCGAATTAGTATCGCTTTATATCGGGGTGGCTCGTGCTTAAGTTCAACGTAACACAAAGTGTAATCCCTTTATTTTACTTCATATTTAACAGGCCATTTAACGATTTGTTGAACAGTTGTTGTAATTTTGTTGAAACTTTTTTAATTATTGATACAACACGGTCGAGGGCCGCGACAGCGCACCGGAATATATTGCAAGCGATGATAATTAGTTTAAATCTAATTAAAGGGAAGATTTTGTATTGAAAAATAAAGCAGCTTTACGCTTTTTCCACGACTGCCTTAACAGTAGTTTTTAAATACGTATATATTTAAAATAAAAAAAAATCTACACATTTTTTTGGTAAGTACTGGTAAAGAATTAAGTGAGATGTGTCTAAAATTACTACAAAATTTGTATTATTGTATATCGATAATACATTTGAGGCCAGTCGTGGCGCAGGGGCACAAAGTGTGACTGTAAAACCGACTGGTTGTGGGTTCAATCCCCACTCGAGGAGATGAAATATTTACTTAAATTTATATTTCCATTTCTTCGCTCTTATGTCGAGGATAAGCGCGGCGTTGAGTTCTGCTACTCAACACGCAATGCCTCCAGAATTCAGCAGAAAGTGGGGAACTGAGTGTCTTAATACTAGGTTCCCTTTGCCTACCCTGCTGTGTGCGGGATACAGCGTGAAGCTGATAAAAAAATACATTACTCGTACTCGTAGCAGCAATTTTATCATTTGATAGTGCCTATGAATAATTATAAATTAATTACTTCGTTTTTGTCATATAATAATATCGAATCAGTCCCAATTCAATATAATAATTTTATGTTTTTTGCTAGTTAAAATAACATTTTTTATAAAATAGTTTTGTCGTTGTGTGAGGGAAATAATAATATAAAGTTTTTTGAGGCGAGGCGTGGCGCAGGGGCACAAGAGTGGTAATGTACTTAATGTAAATGTAAACGCGACAGGTTGTGGGTTTAACGCCCACTAGGGCGACTACAACATTTATTTTTTTCTTCCTCTGGCAAAGCACGGGGCTGAGTTCCGTCACTCGAAATGATTCCAGTATTGGGCGTAAAGCGGGGAGCAGAAATGTCTTAATGGATACAGAGTGTCTTATCATTAGGTTTCCAGGTTCCCTCTGCTTACCTTGCTATGTGCAGGAGTCCTTGATTTTATTTTAAGCGTGAAACTAAATAGAGCTAGAATTGTATTGAAAGATTTTTGATATCTTCTCGCTGAACGCCGTATTTAGAACTTAATGTTCAGACACTCCGTTCTCTACTCTCTGTCTGAGAACGAGAAATTTCATTTTGAATGACAGAAATCAACCCATTCAGTTTTCCCTACCTATTTCAGAGTTGTAGATCAAACTAGCAATCATAAATTTGCGGGTATAAGCACTCATTTTGAATCAAATCTTTTCTACGAGATACCTAAATAGTTTTTTCTTTTTATATTTTGTCTTTTATTAGCGTTGTATTGCATTGTTATCACTTCGTGCTAAACTGTGACGTCGTAACTGTGTGAGTCGATGGAAAGTACTCTGCAGGTTAGTATTACGCGACGAATGCGTGTTCCAAGACTGAAGATATAAGAAACTGATAATATTTTCAGTTTGATACCTCTACGCGACCTCGTAATAAGTTGTCTTGAGTGAACAATGAACAGACGGACAACAAAGTAGTCCTAAAAGAGTTCTGATTTTTAAAAAGCTTAATAATAGCTTTTTTGGGGTGTGGAACCTTAAAAAGAACAAAACAACATTAAAAATATAAAAAAATATATAATACTACACAAAAATTACGTATTTTTCGTAATACATTTCGTATTCGCAAGGGTTGTTAATATAACAACGTCTATTACTAAATCAGACGCGGATTAGAATGTCAATTTAGTAAGTAAGTGAACCGTCCGAGGGAACTAACGACTAAACGCGTGCGACGAGCTATGTACATTTTATACTAAGGTCGTCGAGTCGTGGCCACCCTGAAGTTAGCTGTAGATGGCTGCGTGGATTTTATATTTATAATTTTTTTTATTTTTGATTCCTTTTTTCCTAGTGAACAATCCGCAAAAGTTCAGAAACCCTAATGTCAGGATGGCCACGACTCGCTGACCGCACTACACTGGCATAGGCGAGGGTGCATGATGTTTCAATTACACGAGACGCAATAAATTGCGGGCGCACATCGACGAAACGCTTGACGTACAATACCCTATTCTCTTATAAATAGTATGGTCTATTCTTCTTACCCTAGAATCGAGAAGTCCGATTAATCGATATCTTCCACATTCTTTGATTTCTCTGATGAGATTAATTTGTTCAAATTGATTGAATTGTTGTTGAAACTTTAATTGAGATAAAGAGACCATATTTTTTGTAAATGAATTTATTTACTTTATGAATTGTTTTCAGCATCACGCTTATTTCCCGCAGAGCAAGGAAGATAGAGAGAACCTACTGTCAAGATATTAAAATAAGTTTAAAATGTACGTCTAAATATGTCTAAATATTTAAGTAACTATATCTTATCCTAGAATCGAGAAGTCCGATTAATCGATATCTTGCATATTGTACGATTTCTCTGATGCGAATAATTCGTTCAAATTGAACGACCGAATATTAATTTTAATTGCTTATTTGGTAGAACAATAAAGTAATTTCGTTCTGATTATGGAACTAATTACAGCTACTTTATATACGGCGCGAGAGATGCGATATGGGAAAAAGATAGAATCAATATCTTATTTATTTTTTAATTTTATAATTTTGTTTATAATTCATCCCCCCGAAAAAAGAAAATCACATTTTTGGAAAAAAAAACTATAGTAAGCATATAGAAAAACTACTTAGACAGTTAGTTTTATTTATACAGTCAAGTTTTATTTATCTTCAAAACAAATAAATATTAAAAGTTATGACAGAAATCACACAATTCGTTGAATCGAGGCTGTTGTGGCGCAGCGGCACACCTGATTGCTGCTGATTTTTTTAACTAAATACCACAGACCGCACCTTTTAGCAGCTGTTACCTGTTACAACCCCTGTTCCCAATTCCTTCGCAATCCCCTAAGTCAATTTCTTATAATTTTCCATAGTAATAGAGGATCAGCAAATATTGTAATGTATTTAAATAAAAAAATAAATTTAATTAAATTATTAAATTAGCTTTATATTATTATTTAATTAGCATTACGTGTTGAGTGGCGGAACTCGATGCTGCGCTTTTCCTCAACGCCAGAGCGAAGAAATGGAAATAAAAATTTTAATAAATATTTAATTTCCTCAAGTGGGCATCGAACCGACGACCACTCGTGTTTACAGTTACACTTTGCGCCCCTGCGCCACGACTGCCCTCAATCGGGTTATCTATGAAGTTAGCTCTTGGACGACACAACTACATCTAATCTTGGACATAAACACTCTTAGTAATTAATACTTTTTGTGTTTTTCGTTAATAAAGCATTGAGAGGTAAAAAGTAGTTTTTCTTAAAAAGAATATCAGAAGAGGCTGCATAACGGTTCGATTTGTAACGATCCATATCAGAACTAAAATGTGTGTAAAATGTGTAGGTAAATAATATAATTAATAAAAAAAATATAATACAATATTATAAATATAATTTATAATATTATTTAATTTATAGCTTACGATAAATACAATCTTATAAATAATAGTTTAGTTCAGTTCTTTAATTACGCGTTCCGTTCACAAGTAATATTAAAGTGACGTAATATACCGTAGGTAAAACACGCAGATATAATATATATATATATATAAGCTAATGTCAACGTCAAAGTCAAGGAAAAGGAAAAAAAGAGAGGGGAGATGGCGGGCGCGTCTGGTGAAGGATACTTATTCAAAAATGTTTAGAGAAGTTTGAATTTATAATTAATAGATATTTAGTTACATTTTATATGTAAAAGCATGTGAGTTAATACATGTAATAGTGATATAAGTATTCGAGGCTACTAAAGTAAGTTATAAGTGCTTTCACTATTTACGATTGTTTGTTTTGGAATACTTCGTCGGTAAGTTTTTAATAGCTTTTTATTAAAACAAAGACGAGTAATATTAATGTACATAATGATATTAACGTACAAAAATACATATTATTTAATTATTAAGTTGAAATAAATGCATAACGATGTTTTAGGAGGTATGTAAAATTAAATTTTTAATAATACATAGTGCTTGCCGCCATCTTTGTTTTTGTAGATGCGTGTGTATGGATCGTGTAATTAAAGTTATATAGGTTTGGTAAATTATATTTATTAATAGTTTATACATATTCGTAAATATTAAAAATATTATTGTAAAAGACAATATGTATAAATATAATAGTATCATTTATAATATGATATAAAAATATTATATCAAAATACGTATTAGCAATTTATAAATATTATATAATATGAGTCTATTTAATGTCCCACAATAAAGGTAATCAGTTAATAAATTGTAACAAGCGTATAAAAAATTCGACGTAACTTGATTAGAACATATGGCTTAGGTCAGAGCGCCTTGTCGGTTTCCAGGAGGGGCGGGTTCGAGTCCCGCTACGTTTAAATTGTTATACGTTTTCTGAATAAGAGGTTTTCTTTCCTATGTGTAGATTAACACTTTGTAAAAAAAATGTTTCTACAGTTGTACTCGTTGTATGATGAGTAGGTGGTGCTATTTTATGTCCTGGAACTCTGGTGTATGTAGTAGTGTCCACCTATGAGTCTAACAACTCGTTTTAATGTAGAAAACAAATGAGACACGACTATGGGGTGTGTGCCGTGCGCTTACTTAACATATCGGCCTCCTTGCGATAGTGCGTCCGATACAACGACTTATATTGTTTTTTTTATGGATTTTTTTTATTCTTGTCTTTACAAGGCAAACGAGCGTACGGGTCACCTGGTGGTAAGTGATCACCGTCGCCCACGACCCCGTGTAACAACAGAGGAGCTTAGCAGCAGAACAGGTGCGTTGCCGGCCTTTAAAGTGGAGATAGACGCGCTTTTTGAAGGAATCCAGTTCGTATCGACGTGGAAACACTGCTGCAGGTAGGCCATTCCACAGCTTAGTGGCGCGTGGAAGTAATTTCCTACGAAACCGCACACTAGTGGAGTGTCACGTATGCAGATCGTTTACTGATACTTAAGTTTGTGACGTACGTGCGGTTAGAAAATCAAATATTGAAATATTGATCTCACAAATCAATCAACATCACGAATCACCATTCTAACACAATCTTAATATAAACAAGCGTAACCAGTACTTTGAGAAAGATCACACACAAACGTCCCGGAGGGCTCAATAAAGACTGTTGCAGCCGCAGTCTGGTAATCTATGGTGTAGGAGCGATGTGCGACGATGGCGTGTAACTAACGATTGTACACAGTTATAGTAGAGAGGAAGATAGGACGTCTTCGATATACTTAATTTTATTACATTTTATTTATCACCATATATTTTATTTGTATAATATTTATATTACGTTTATGGTAGATTTCATAATAATACTGTTACCTCTGAATCTCTAAAAGATCTTAGATTACTTACCATCACTACTAAAGGGTTCTATCTATATTAAACGTATCACGAGTCATACTAAAAGAATAAAATTATTATTTTGTTAGCGAACTCGTGTAAAAGAGGGAAGATGTAGATGAAAAAGATGATAAAAGCAGTGGAATTGTGTCAATCGGGGGTAGTTGCTTGTAGGCAACGGTCCCTATTGAAGGAAACTCGTGTGAAGTATTGTTAGTAGGTGATACATATCACTTATTGCAATCACATAGTATCTCTTTCCATATAGTTTAGAAACATAGACGATATGTGTTTTTATCGTGTTTTTTTTTAAAACGTTAACCGCTTCCGATTTGTAACAATTTAGATAATTTTATTAAAATATTTTATTGAGTAGAGTGGGGAGTCAGTTATAGATTCTCACGGGGGAAATCAAATTATTTAACTTCCTCACTTTGGTAACAAGCAAAGCGTACTGTCCGTATATCAGGATCATTTATCTCGAGATCGCGTAGAGGTATCAAGTTGAAATTAATACTAAATATTCAAGTCTACGATCTCTTCAAGAACTGAAATCAAGATTTTAAGTCAACGCCGTGTCTACTTTATTCGCCACGTAAATAAAACCTATGAGGTTTTATTTTTGAAGTGAGAATTAGCAGTACAATTAAATCTAAGAATCTGAATAAGGAATATATCTAGGTATATATATTATATTAAATATTTAAAACTATTACAAATTAATAATTCAATTTAATTTCATACAAAATGTATAACTTTTATAAGTTGTGCCTCCCGTTGACCTACAATCCTGAAATTGGCACAGAACGCTCGGTCCGTCTCGTACTGGAACGATTTTTATTTAATAGGAATTAAAATAAGCCTTAATACATAGAAGAATCATCAACATTTGNTATATATATATATATATATATATATATATATATATATATATTGCTTTTTTCATATGTATAATTTAGTTTGAAACAATTAAATATTATACTCTAAAACAAAATATTAGTAACTTTTAATTTATCCTAGTGCAGTACAGCCAAAGACACGACCGTAGTCCCTCAGGGAGCCGCAGCAGGTCCTGGCGGCGCGGCGGTGCGTTGCTGCGTTGCGTTCATTAAAAGCGCAATTAGCGGAATGCACCACATTACGAAATGTCATTCGTCAAAATTTCCCTGAAGAGTGTATAGCCCTCCTAGTGGATATAGCCCTCTGTACTCCTCACTCCTCGCCCTCCTTGCTCCTGTTTTCCCTCCGCTTTGCCCTCCCCTGTCCCTGTTGCCTTCCCTTCTCCCCTCTCGCCTGTACCGACCTGCACTCCGGCAGTATGCCGCCCGCCCTTGCGTCGTAACGCAAGTATATACGAAAGCTCGCTCAACAAACTTTTTCGATATTACTGACGATCTCGACAGTTTAAAGTTCTATTCTCGAGTGATGTAATTTAATATTTAAGTGATATTTGGTGTAGTGCTATGAATGTTTTGTGAACATTTTTGAGTTAAGTGCAGTTGGAGATTAACGATATACGATACGGTAAGGATTATGGCTTTAGATATGCCTTTATTATTCCCATCGCATTACTTAATGTTTTGTTGATGATTATGTGTGAAGAAAGTAAAGGAAAATTATTTTATATTGGACATTATTTAGAATTTATTCATATGCATTTTCTATTAATTTTGAGATCGTTATTGTAAGTTTATGTTAAATATAAATATTGCTGGAATTATAAAAAAAATATTTTCTATTACTTCTAGTAATAACATCTTGTATCTATTTTAGTAACTTTTACTCAAAATAAATTTAATTTAAAAAATCTTTAAAACAATCTAAAATTCTAACAAACTCAAGTATTATTTAAACCTTCTATATAGTTTAATAGAAGACTAAATAGAAGATTTTTCTGAAATCTTAAACGAGTCTGATATTATAAACAAAATACATTTTATAAGGCTCAATTAATTATTTTCATTTCTACACTCTGACAACAAGAAAAATTTTGGCGTTGAGTTCCGCAACTCAACGGGCAACGGCTTGAATAATCGGGTGTATTAGCACAAAACAATTATCTTTGTCTATCTTGCCATATGCATGATAGAGTGTGAAGCTAAGAAAATACGTGTTAACATTTAATTTTAAGGAACAATGTCTCTAACATTTCAGCATATATTTTGCTGTAGGCGTAAGCTAAAGCTCTCGTTTAAGGGACAATTCTGGTATAAACTACAATTAAAGGTATTGTTATACCGTGATTGAGATCAGAGTGAGGTCTACACATAATTGTAGGCAAAGTTTATAGATATATCTATATGTAACGTATGTTTGTATGGACGTATGTATGTATGAATATTACAGTAGTATAATCCTTAGACTGTCTATCTAATGATTATGTAAGCGTATAACAATTATAGTATGTGATTACGTATTATTACATAGCCAGCAAAAAGTTATAGATATAGTTTATTTATTTATTTCAGCTTCGCGCTGTATCCCGCACACAGCAGAGTAGGCAGAGGGAACCTAGTGCTAAGACACTCCGTTCTCTACTTTCCGCCAATTTCTAGAGGCATTGCGTGTTGAGTGGCGGAACTCAACGCCGCGCTTTCCCTTAGACACCAGAGCGAAGAAATGAAAATATAAATGTTATAGATATAGGAAAGCAGAAAAATACTTATTATTAAATGTGATGCTTTTATTGTACTAAAATAAATAAGAAACGAGAATATAAAAAAGACGTGTACAAAGGTGGACTTATCTCTATAAGAGATCTCTTCCAGCCAACCAGTGGAAGTGGATGAGTGACAACTAGCAAGTAAAAACGCACTACAATTTAAGAATTTTAACCTTATATACTAGTAATTAAATACAGTTAAAAATATAAGTATATATTATTATAATACATACATATATTTATATATACACACATAGACTCCTAAAACTTAAGACTAAATAAATAAATGACTTCTCACTGTATTCTGTATAGAGTAGGGTAGGCAGGTGGAACATAGTGTTAAGACACTCCGTTCCCTACACACCACTGATTTTCGAGTCATTGCTTGTTAGGTGGCAGAACTCAACGCTGCGCTTTATCTTGTCACCGCAACAACAAAAGAAAATGGAAACAATTCATTCCCTCGAGTGGGAATCGAATCCAACGCCGTCTCATTCACAGACAGACGCTGTGCTTCTACATATATATATTTTAAATTAAATGCTTAAAGCGCTTTATAATTTGATGTTATTTTAAGTTATTAGTATAAAATAGCCTGTCTTAATCATTTTACGACTTCACGAGCGGTGTTCGCGCGGACGAGTTGTTTATAGCGCGCGGGTCATTATTTAGTACTAAAACAATTTTACTGTATTGCTGATATAATGTAAATACAAAATAAGGCTTTCTTCCTTTTAATCTATTATCTATTATAATATTATAAAGCTGAAGAGTTAGTTTGGTAGAATGCACTTATCTCCGAAACTACTGATTTGATTGAAAAAATAGTTTTGTATTGGATAGTCTATTCATTGACAAAGCTCGTGGACTCGTATATAAAGTTAATCGTTTTTTTGCGGTCCGACTCAACTTGGATACTTAGAATGGGTCATAGTCATACACAATTCTATTTGTTTTAGCTTCACGCCCATATCTCGCACATAGCAGGGTAGGTAGAGGTAACATAGTGTTAAGACATTCAGTTTCCATTAAGACATTTTCGTCCCCATGTCCCCCACAATTTTTAGGACATTGTTGCGTGGCGCGTTTTGAGTGGCGGAGTCAATGACGCGTTTTGTCTACCAATGCGGGAAATTGAAAATAAATTAAATCTAATCATTCCCCCGAGTGGGATCGAACCCACAACAGACACGCTTACACTCAGACACTGCCCAACTGCTCTAGGACAGCTTCCTACGTTTATACTTCAAATACTAATATCTCATCGATTTCATTAAAAGAAAAATATAAACAATGCGAATTAACTGTACAAAATATATAATATATAAAATCATAAATAATTGTGTTGGGTACTTC
The DNA here is from genome assembly GCA_013403705.1 of Heliconius hermathena. Classification (NCBI taxonomy): domain Eukaryota; kingdom Metazoa; phylum Arthropoda; class Insecta; order Lepidoptera; family Nymphalidae; genus Heliconius; species Heliconius hermathena. The sequence goes on along the minus strand of JAAIXJ010001820.1, from coordinate 98,144 downwards.
ATTTTTCAAATGCAAAGGTTAGGGGTTCCCCAGTAGCCGCGCGTCAACTTGTCACCCTCCGCCCTGCTCACTCACCGTACAGATACAACCAATTATGTATACTCACCATTTTTCGTATTCATCGTCTCATTAATAAAATGCCAAAAGCGTTTATATTTAAAAAAAACGGTTAAGTGCGAGTCGTAATCGCTTACCAAGGCTTCCTTATCAATTTCAGGAATATAAGCCAACGGGAAGTACAATTTATAAAAGTTGATAAACTTAAATTAGCGTGCGTATGCCCTCATTTTGTATGAAATTAATGAAATCTACAAATTTTCACATTTTTTCTTTAATTTGTAGTTCCGTCTTCCACAAAGGTTCTGGTCATTGAAATAAATGAAGAAAGGACGGAATGTAGAATGACGGAAAGATCAATAAAAATAATAAGATATTAGAACAAGTGAATGAAGTGCTATTATGTTTGAGAAGCATGTTCATAGACATGGGCGATACGAGATGGTGATGCGGTTATTACAGACGAATAATGAAAGAAAGACGAATGTTGTGGAGATGCGATCTCTTCTGATCTGAGCTGATCGATACTAGCAAGAATGTCACGGTGAGAATGAAGAAGAACGTGCTCAGCTGGTTTGAGCACGTCGAACGAATGAGTGATGATAAAATGGCAAAAAAGATTTATGACGGAGAAGTGAGCTGTGGGGGGGGGGTATTGTTGTCACGTAAAAAGCAAAAGGATGAGGACCCCCGAAAGGCACGATAACGAGGTTGATAACAGTGGACGAGGCGAAGGAGATTCGTAGAGACCGTAGCGTTTGGCGCTCCGTTCTCTCTGACTATCCCGCTAGGGATACGGCGTGAAGCTAAATTAAGTTAAGTTATAGGTATGTCAAGTCCTCACATCATCCCAAATTTTATAACTGAGTCCACCTACCTATATAAATTACCTATAGGTTTTAATTACATCGTGAATATCATACAAAATGCAGCAATTAATGCGAAAACGCTCGTATTTTTTGATAGCGTTGACTTGGAAGCTTCATTTTTTTATGTGTTTCAATGGACCATAGATCTGAATGTTTGATCTTAATTTCAGGCTGATCCCACTACGAGATCTCCAGATAAATGGTCTTGACAATTGACAGACAAACAGACGAACAACAAAGTGATTCTAAAAGTTATTCTATAATGCTTTTGCTCTACCTTTTGAGGTAGGCAACCTTAAAATAGTTACTATAATTTAGTTTAATTTATAATATTTCTATTAGATTGATTTTTAACTATGTAATAAAATCCAAGAAATTGAATTAGACCTACACTATTATAATAATACAATAATATGGTAACATCGAGCTGGCCTGATCATGGAGCCATAATCTATATAGAGGATTTTTTGAGTTTCCACTATTCAGATCCTGACAACTTGATTTTAAGTTCATATTATTTATAACTTGGAGAACCATCTTGATTCCGTTTTTCCTCTTTTTAAACATTATAAATCTGTTAACGTTAGATAATAGTTAATGGCGGAACTGAGCGCCCGCTTTTATATTTATAAGTATTTACAAACAAATGATATTTGAATCCAAAGTAAGTCAAACAAATAGCTCTATAGCTCTATAAAAAAGAAATAACTTAACACAATGAATATTTAAAAGATTCATTTTAAGAAAAACACAAACGTCAAAACAAGTATCGTTTATTTGTAAAAGAAAGCTTTTTAGCTGAACGCTGTCTTCGCTCGTTTGCGATGAAATGGTTTTATTCCATATTTCATTTTTAATATTTAGTTTCAAATAACAAAGGAAGCCAATCGTGGCGCAAGGGACGCAAGCGTGTAACTGTAAACGTGACAGATTGTGGGTTCGATTCCCACTCGATGAAATGAAATATTTAATATTTTCATTTGTTCGTTCTGGTGTCGAGGCAGAGCGCGGCGTTGAATTCTACCACTGAACGCCTTATGCCTCCAGAATTGGGCTGAAAGTGGAAGGGGATTTTTCTTAACCCTTGACTCTCTTTGCCTGCTCCGCTACATCCGGGATAGCGTAGCGGGATAGGGGACCGTGACGCTGAGAAAAAAAGGGAAAAATAATAGAAGTTTTTGTTAAATGTATCGGATCATCGCTATTACATTTGTTATTTTCTTGATTTTTGTGGATGGGAAACTGATTTATTGCATGTACTTATAGTTATGCAATTAAATATATATATATATATATATATATATATATATATATATATATATATATATTGTAATGTGAAAAATTATTAAATATACATATATAAACATTCACATAACCTTAGATCTAAGTAAAATTTTGTAAAATAATGTAAAGTTAAACATATAATAAAAAAAAACTGATTTATTGATCAATCATTATGTATTAGAAATTTGAAGATAGGAAGGAATGTAAGATCCGCATAAATAAAATAAATTAGAACAAATAATAGAAACAAGTGAACAAAGTCGTATATTTGACAAGTATCACGTAACACAATATTGAATTTGTTTAAATTGATACTTAAGAAAAATCATTTGTTTGACAGTATTTTAATAATTCAGCCATTCTTTTGAATGAGTGGCGGAACTCAACCCCGCTCTTTATCTTCGTAGAAAGTGGAGAAAATAAAACTAATTCGTCTCCTTAAATGGGATCGGAGACGCTGCCGCGTCACATCGTCTTGTTTTTATGTAAAATCAAACCAAAATAAATAAAGGTAACAATCGTATAAATTTTTTACCTTGTTGAAATAGTAGATATCACATTCAGTTGGTTAGAATACTTAAAGTAAAGATCTAGCTTTAATCCAGCAATGTTCAACATTTTTATATTGAAATAATTTAAAAGCCAATTCAGTGTAAATTAGCACTATATTTAATTAATTCGTAAGGTGAAAATTTGTGTAAACTATACCCCTTGCAATAAGATCCTTATCTTTTAGAAAACGTATCAATTTTGAAAGTAACGGAACTAAAGGCTCGTCTCTTGGAAGCCATCCAAGGGCGCGGGTTCAATTCCCGTTATGTTCGTATTTTTATACGTATTCTAAATACATATATATTTCTTTCCTTAGTGAAATAGTATTTTAAAAAAACGGTTAAGTGGGAGTAGGACTCGCCCAACAACGCCTTAATAATTTCTCCCTTAATAATTTCAGGATTGTAGGTCAGCGCGAAGTACAACTTATAAAAGTTGAGAAACTTAAGTTTGCACTTATTTTGTATGAAATGAAGTACAAATATAAGTTTGTAACGATTTTTGTGAAATACCTTTAATTTTTTGCTTTTTATATTTTTCCTTATTGTAAGTTCTGCTATCTAATTACTACCCTACAGTTAGTACAAAATGCAGCAAAACCGATGTTTTAATAATAATTATTAAATATTATTTGATATATGCATACATAATAAAATAATAATTGTATCTCTTGATTGCGTCAACTTAGAAGCTTGATTTTTTCCTATGCTCTAAAGGACCGTAGATCTTAACATTTCATACAAATTTCAGCTTGACACTTTACCTAATCTCCGGTCTTGACAGACGGAAGAGACGAATAATAAAGTGATCCTATAAGGGTTCCGTTTTTACCTTTTAAGATACGGAACCCCAAAAATGTGAAAAATACAAGATCCTTGATGATTGAGGTACTCTGAGTCCTCTATAAAGATATGTGAATACAAAGAGGACTTACTTGCCGATACGTAAAGTAAAAGTTAAAACGCATATCGAAGTAACTGAACGGTAGTTAAGCCGGTTTGCTTTCGGCGATAGAACTACCTCTATAGACGAAAGCGAAGTATAACCTAAGCCGAGTTTCCCATACTCTCACAAAGGCTTCGGCGCTATAGCGGAATAGTTGCGAATAGCCTTAGTATACACACAGTTTCCAGTTCAATTCTTATTCTAGAAAAAAAAATGTACATAAAACATATTTTAACGCAGTCCACATCTAGCTCTAAACGCGACGAATCTTTGATTCTCACTCGGGGGAATTAATTAATTTCATATACTCTGTTAGTAAGACGGACCGCAGCGTTGAGTTGCGCCACTCAACACGCAATATATTGAAAATTGGACGAATAGTGGGGACCGGAGTGTCTTAACACTAGGTTCCCTCTGCATACCCCGCTTTATACGAAATATTGTATCGAAGGTAGAAGCAAATATAGTGTTGATTTCTTCCACTCAATGTGTGTAAGCTAAAATTTTTTAAGTATGTGGTTTTTTTTAATATAACTACGCGCTTTAATACGGTTTTTTTGTATAACAAGGTCAAACTTGCATTTGAACCCACTATCCGCAGAAGGTGTCGTTAAAACGATATCTCTATGTTATCTATATACAGTATAAACAGCAGTCTGAACAACGCTCGTACAGTCGAGCACGTTTGATTACACACTTGTTGTACGAATCGCGAATGATACTCGCGATTCAAATTTGTTTATTTTCTTTATGTAGAAATATATATTTTTTATTTTATTTTTTTGGTTTTGACGCGAATACAGAAAAAAATATTGTATATATTTTTTAACTTCACGTGTTATATTCCGTATATAGCAAATTACATAGAGGGGACCTTGGAACCTAGTGTTATATTTCGCTTCCCATTAAGACACTTCCATTCCCCAATTTCCACTGTATTCTTGAAGCATTGCCTGTTGAGTCGCGGAACTCAACGCCTTTTTCGTCGTTACGAGAGTGAGGAAATGAAAACACTAAATATTTTATTCCACTGAGTGGGAATCGAACCCATTACCGTCACGAATATAGTAGCACGCTTATACCCCATGCACCACGACGGCCTCAAACTTTTCAATAGCAGCCATATCATATACTTTTAAAAGTTTCTCAAAAGCTTTATTAAAAGTAATTGTTTTCAACTTAACCGCAAGATCTCAACTTTAGAGTCCAGTAATAAAATTAGAGGAACCGCAGTGAAGTGTTTGTGTTCGGAAATAGACCGGACACGTAACTTCTATCTTTAGTTTATTTTGTGTTTAAAGTGTTCATTCCAATAATAATATGTTTATCTAATTATAAAACATTTATTTAGTGACTGTAAATGTGATGTTGAGTTCAGTCACTAATCTAGTGCCTACCTACTACAAGGCAAATGGAGAAATCACAATTATAGAATTATTGGTTACAAATGTGGAGATATAAATAGAAAGTGAGATCAATTTTAACCTCAGTAATCTCAGGGAGTAGTTGACAATTATTTTTGTGTTATAAAAAAAATCTGCTTCACGCTGTATCCCGCACACAGTAGGGTAGGCAGAGGGAACCTAGTGTTAAGACACTCCTTTCGCCAATTTCCGCCGAATGCTATTTGATGTGGATATTTTTATGTTATGAGATAATAAAAAAAAGTTATTAAAGAAAAGTTTTGATCGTGACGGAATTTCAAGGCGGATTATTTAAAAATATTGTTCTAGATAGCTATTGAATCTTCTTTTGTGATAGAATATCAGTTTCGATTAATGTAAAATGTTTTCCATTAAATACTAATTTTCGAACAGCAAGTATACCTACTCTGCGTATCCTGCTTTATGCGGGATACAGCGTGAATCTATAACATAGTAAAACATGTTTTAAAAACGTCACAACGAAATATTTAAATATTCACCAGTCTTAAAGTACGGGCGCGTCACCCGTCACGGTACAGTAAAGGGTGAGCACCCGTGACGGGACACCTCGCGGCGTCACGTCGCGACGTCACTCCAGCTAATGACACACTCGTGTTCACAATGTTCTCGACAAAAGGGAAACAAAACGAATTGTTACGTTGACGTAAGCCGGCTTTGTTTGCTTAATACACGCTTCCCGACCTCCGCATCCGCTTTCGATTCCGCTTTCGCTTTCCGCTTTCCACTCCCGCTTCTGCCTATCCTGCATCAGTAATTGACTCGTTTCATACGTTACCATATGAATTTTAATTGGATCGGAAATTAAATCCACTGTCGCAAGGTTTCAAGTAACTCTTGTTCGTATGTATGTATTTGCTGCGATCTCTTTACTTTTTGTATTGTATTGTGTTGTGTTGTGCTGTGTTGTGTTGTGTTGTGTCGTATTGTCAATTGTGATTATTCGCACGATAACAAGCTCGCTCAGGACTCTAGTGTTTGCTGAATCGGGTTGATAGGTTGCGTAATATATTGTTGAATAACTCGCTTTTGCCCGCGGAGTTGCTTTTGAAAGTTTAACTTAGTAAGCATGTTTTTATATAGTGGTCAGATAAAAATAAAAAAATATTTCATTTTCTTGTGCCCACTCGATATATAAAAATTTGATATATTTATTTCTTGGTCTGGTTACGAGGCTAAGCGCGGCGTTGAGGTCCGCCACTCAACATTACCTACAGAATTGGGCAGAAAGTGGGACACGGAAGTGTTTTAATAAGAATATAGTGTCTCAAAACTAGGTTCCCAGGTTCCCTCTGCCTACCCTGTAGGCGGGAGGTAGCGTGAAGCTAAATAAAATATTTCTAAATTAGAATTATATATATTTTTTTATTCTAGGACAACATGCCACTAATGTTATTAATAGTGACACTAGTGGCATGTTTATAAATCAGTCAGCTAATAAGGTCGCCTTTGTATACTACCTTTATGCGCAAAATCTGTATATTTTTTTTCTCTGGTTTTACATTGTTACTTTTAATTTTTTCTTGTAAAATTTTTATTTCCTTTATATATACAATATGTTTTGTCTTTTTACATATCTATCTATATCTACATGATCCAATCGATTAAGATTTCCACGCCGCGCTTTGTCTTCTTACTGGAGATTGAATAATTAGTTCGATAACGCTCGGGGATTGAATCCACAACAATAGCGTTTACTCTCTCACGCTGTGCCATCATATACATGTATGTACATATAAATACATATACATATAGTACACCATATCGTTAGTCGTACATCAGTAATAAACTGTTCAGGGGACATTGAATTTATAAAATAAATTATGCCGCTTAGTCCAACTTGGTGTAACGTACAGCGTACATTAATTGTTAGGAACACCAGATTATCATCATGTATCTGTTAAACACGGGAACACAATGTTACCTATCGATTTATCATCATCAGTCGCGTTTGACATATTGTTTAAACATGCAATATCTCGAAAACTCGGGGAAAATGGAGAACGAAGTGTCTTAACACTAGGTATCTACGCTACTATATGCGGCGTACAGTGTGAAACTAAAATAACATAGGTACATATACTATTTTATATTGTCATAATCAGTTCGTTTGATTCGTTACATATTACAGATAAGCGGAGATTTTAGTGATACATTATTATTTTTCTTTCCATATAACTTATGGACATTAGTGGCATAAACCCACGCCTTGTCTTGAATGGTCAGACTGAAGAATTAAAAAAAAAATCATAAATATCCTTACGTTCCGTCCTTCGATCACCTCAAAGTATACAATCAATCAATCAATACATCAACCTGAAAGAAACATATTCAATACTAAGAAGTATCAATCAATTGATCAATCTAAAAGAAACATACACAATATTACAAGTGTCAACAATCAGTAGTGTATAACATATTCTGCTGACGGAGCGACCTGGAGCGAGCTGTTGACACAGGCTTACCGTTGACCTAAAACATTTGCTCGAATAGGTGATGCCTCGAGTAATTGATTTAAAGGCACTTGGTGCATAGCGTTCCTTTATTCTTGCTGTACTGTTCCTGAATGATGTACTATTTTAGGTTATTTAAGAAAAAAGGCTAATCGTAGCGCAGGGGCACAAGCGTGTATTGTAATTGCGGTTTTGGATTTGATTCCCACTTGAGGAAATAAAATTTTTATCCCTATGGTGTCGAGGCAAAGCGTCGCGTTGAGTTCCGTCACTCGACGCGTAGTGCTTTCAGAATTCGGTGGAAAGTGGGGAGCGGAGTGTCTCTTAACACGAGGCTCCCTCTGCCTACCCTGCTACAAACGAGACACAGCGTGAAGCTAAAAGTAACCTAACGGAACTAATTAAGCATTGTGTATAATATATGATACATATTAATTATCTAGATAAGTCCATTTGCACGTACAGTGACGTTTCAAATATTCTAAATTGGAATTCACTAGCTCTTATTCATCATATAACATTATTTCTATCAAAGCTTTTGGCTTTAAACACTATGGTTATGGATTTGATCGCCACGAAGGGAGCTTTATATTTAATGTAGTTTCACTTCCCCGTTCTGGTAGACAAAGCAGACGTTGAGTTCCTTCACTCAACTCACAGCTTCCAAAATTTGGTAGGAAGTAAACGGAGTGTATTAACACTAGTTTCCTACTTCTGCTTTATATAAGTATCCGCTAAATTTGCAATAAGAATCAATAACAAAGCTTATTTCTATTGTTTCAGATGGATGCCCGTACGCTCGTGATTTTCTAAGTAATTTTAAGATATCCCAAGTTGTCATCGTCATACAACTTGATCAGAGATGGGCGGCCAGCGAGCGCACCGCCGCCGGCTGCTCCACTTGTCGTAGTCTGTAAAGTACGTGGAGTGCCTGTCTCGCAGGATGACTGACGACAACACTATCATAGAGGGCACTGTTAAATTTCGGGATGGCAAAAAGGTATGTGAAAAATGTGCTTATATTTTTTTAGAGTAGGCAGAGGGAATATAGTCTTTGGACATTCCCTTATATACGCACTGCCCAATTTTTGAGACATTACGAATAACAGAGGCGTGGAAATAAGGATAATTTCTTAATTTCACACCATTTCGTGCTGCTGGCCACGATATTTAAAGCATAAAAATGTTGATTTAAGCTATAATATTAAGCTCTAATAAATTTGAAAAAAATAAACATAGGAAAAATTAAAACTATATTAAGAATCGTATTTGTCCACAGTGGAAGTCACGATGGTGCGTCATGCGGAAGCTGTCGCCAGTCGCAGGTAGAGGAATACATTTTCATAGTAATAGTTACTTTAGCAGATTCATTTGCCTTAACTTTAGTAAACTGGTGGTAAATTATTTGACGTTCAAAAAAGGAAGCATGCAACTTCTTGTTTAGAACAAAATTAGTTGACTTTGACTTTACTTCCTTGTCAATTGTCAACAACATGAAATATAATAGACTAATTTATGTACACAAGGCCGAGTAGAACGACGAAAGGAAATGGTTAATGTTACTGTTAATTAATTATTTATTAGTATTGCCTTTATATGAGTAACCTAAGTAACTACTCAGATTTCAGGGGCCTCCCCTGTCCTAGGTCCTCTTCCTACCTAACCAAATTCTAAGTGATTAATACCCACATTTTTCTTTACTTAAAATCTTAATAATCTTAACTTCAACTCATAATTCGAGTCCGAAGCCATATCGTTTTCCTTTTCGTGCGATGACACATTCATAATTTAACTAATGACTGATTAAAGTCTGAAACTCTTAGTTAAGTATCGAATCTCTTACGGATTGCTATCAGCTACGCGTCCATTTAACTATCCTTTTGTTGCTTTTATATTTTTTTTAACGGAAAAGGTTTAATTTAAACTGGGGAATTGAAATATCCAAATGAGAACGGAGTGTCTTAAAATGTTTACATTGCTCATCTGTTTCTGACCCACTGACGAGACACCGGACGGCAGAAACTACGCACCGTACAAATATAAAGTTTGGTATTTCAACAGGAGTCCATTGAGAAAAGATATATCGAAATTCTTACAGAAACGCGAAAAAACAGCTTTTACTTTTATAGTCCATTAAAAAATTACGGCTTATTTCTCTTAATAAATAGATTTTATAAGACCTTATGCTTGAACCAATCTGATCAATAAATATTATTTTGTAATATAATATAATAATCATTCGTGTAATGATTGAAAATTTTAAATATTGACGTATTAACTAATTAAATTGATAACAAAATGAGATAATGTTCTATTTCTGTATGTCTTATATCATGATAAATTAGTTATTAGATAAATTATAGAACATTTTTAATTATGAAATTTTATTTCATACATACATTTACGAAATTTTACACAAATTGTTGGGATGCCTAATTTTTTTTTGTTTTATCTCCTTATCCCTCCTCTCAAATTCGGCGGAAAGTGGGGTCTTAACATTAGTTTACTCTGCCTCCCCTGCTATAATAGATAAAAGCGAGTAAAAGGTATGGAAAAATGCGTAAAACTACTTAATGTTTAAAAATTTCTTTAATAATTGAAGCCATGACCAACCAGCGGTCTACATAACCAGTTGTTAATTGAACATGTATGAACTAAATATACATTACATATGTGTAATAACGAGGCATTAGCGATGCAAGGCGCAGCCGGCGCGCGGCGGGCGCGGTCGACCGGGTGAATAGATACATACGACTACATACAATATATGAATATTATTTAATCATTATTTATGTATTATATTTTCCGAATTTTTTGTAGTTCCACAATACACTGTACCATAAAAGGGCAGAGAGAAAGTAGTGTCAAAATACTAATCTCTCCACTTTTTCTAAACTGATTTAAGTAACATACGATGCAAAGAACACTGAGTTCCGCCACTTGACACGCAATGCTTCAATAATTCGGCGGAAAATGGGGAACGCAAGTGTCTTAACATTAGTTTCCCAAGTTCCCTTTACTTACCTGCTATAAGCGGGATTGAACGTAAAGCTAAAACATATTATAGATTTCATTAAAAAACATCATTTAATATTTCAAAAATTAAGTACAGAAAATTGAATACTGTAGTAACAATTAAAAACCTAATTAACACGTAAATATATTACGTATATATAATATTTTATATCACATTTCATTCCATTGATAGTTTGTTAATAGGAAAACTCGATTTGATAAATCGATAATGAGCGCGCGGTCGACTCGATTAATTAAGTAATGGAAGTGGCACACAGCGGTGCAACGACGCGGTTACTACGAGATATCGAGTACACACTGGCATTCTAAAATCGAGTGTTTACTCTTAGTTTTTTGTTCCCCGTATATAGCACGGTGGATAAAGGGCACTTAATGACGTGATTATTTTTTTAGCTTCACGCTGTATCCCGCACGTAATAGGGCCGGCAGAGGGGATCTGAGAACCTAGTGTTAAGACACTCCGTTTTCATGAAGACATTTCATTCTGCACTTACCCGTAAATTTTCGAGATATCGCGTGTTGGACGTCGGAACTCAACGCCGCGTTTTGGCTTATTACCAGAGGGATTAAATACAAATAATTCACTCCCCCAAGAGAAAATTGAACCCACAACCGACGTGTTTACAGTCATATGTAATCAAACATGAAAAATAAAGTTTTTCATTTACAATAATAATTTAAAATATGATAAAAGAAAATGATGGCACAGGTTCGTCGTTTACCGATATGCATACTGACTGAGTCAAGAAAAAAATATCTAAATTTTCTTCATTAATTAATATTGACCAATTTGTGACGTTTGTGGGTTCTATTCCCACACGGGGAAACGAAATACTGAGAAACGAGGCAAAGAATGGTTTTCAGGCCCGCTACTCAAAACGCAATGCCTGGAGTATTCGGCGGAAAGTGGAGGACGAAAGTGCCTTAATGGGAATAGAGTGTTTTAACACTAGGTGCTCATCTTCCCTCTGCCTATCCTGCTATGCACAAAATATAAAAATAATATTAGGCCGTCGTGATGAGAGAGAAAGTATCTGACTGTAAAAGCGAAGGTTATGTGTTCGATACCCACTCGGAGTATTTATTATATTTTAATTGTTACTTATTGTTTTCCAGAATACAATAAGTAACAATTAAAATATAATTGGACAAAGTGTGGCGTCGAATTTCGCCTCTTAATTTGCAATGTCCGGAAAATTAACCGTAAAAAAAAACAGCGTGTTAAGATACTAGGCATTCCCGCATAACAAGGTAAGCATCCCGCTGCTGTAACGCGTAAAGCTGTTAAAAATATTTTCTTCAAAAACTTTGCTCTAATTTTCATTAAAAGCAGAAACATATGTATTTGAATCTTTAGTATCATCTAACAAATGCAGACTCAGGCTTCGTGTAGTAAGAGCTACAAAGGTGACGCTCGTTTCGGCGGCTAATGACGGCAATCGCGCGGTAATGAAGCGCCTCCACCGCCGGAGTGGAGTGTTGTGGAGAGTGTAGAGTACTCTGCTACGATTTGCAGGAAACTCATGTCAAAGTTTTACTAAATACGAGTGCTATTTTAACTAATTTTCAAAAAGACGTTTAACTTGGTTTTAGCTTTACGCTGTATCCCGCACACAACAGGATAAAGACGGGAAACCTATTAAGACACTGCGTTGCCTATTACTAATAATAGAACCAATTAAGAAACTTTTTTTTAATCTTCACGTAATGGAAACTTGGGAAATTTCTTATTTCTGTGTGCTAAATGAAATTAAATAATTTCGCATGGTTATCGAACTCGCTACCGTGTCCCACTGAGCCACAACGAACTCAGTATACTTAAACTTCGAAAGTTAACTAATTAAATATAAGCCAATTTTTTATGAATTTAAATGACATTTTCATGTCTATCCATCATTCATAGGCCGTCGTGGTGCAGAGCCACAAAGGTGTGATACAGTCACAGTCACGCGACGGTTGTGGGTTTGATTCCGAGAGTAAATTATTATTTATTAATATTTTTATTTCATCGCTCTGGTATTAAGTCAAAAGCGCGGCGTTGAATTCCACCACTCAATACTGAATGCCTCGCGAATTCGGCTGAAAGTGGGGAACGAAGTGTCCTAACACTAGGTTCCCTCCGCCTACCCTGCCATGTGCGGGATAGAGCGTAAATCCGAAAAAAAAACACTAATAAATCAGAATGCTACTTATAAATGAAGTAGGTAAATGCTCCAACATCTGTTAATGAAACGCGAACATTCGTTTAAATTAACGTACTCGTAATAGAAATGCTCCAAATGAAAGGCTTCTCTTTCTCTTACAACCATTTTAACGCAAATGGAAATATTCAAACGGTAATATGAATTTGAATGATAAATTTAATGTTCAATCGAGTCGTTCTGCATCGGGATCTGTTTGATAGCGCCTGGGAAGTGCAGGCGACAGCGGTATTCCCCTTTCTTAGAGGGAGAGCTCCGCGAGCGCAGATGTCACTTGTTCCTTTTATTTTGGTTTAGAAATTGAACTTTACTTATATATTTTTATTTTTATATATGCAATATTCTGAGGTCGCGGTGTAGGGGTATAAGTGTGCGACTGGTTGTGGGCTCGATTCCCATTCGAGGAAACGAAATAAACATTGAATATTTTAATTTTTTCACTCTGGTAACGAGGCAAAGGGCGGCGTTGAGTTCAACACGAGATGCCTGCAAAGTTCCTCGGAGAGTGGGTAACGGTAACGGTAGTATGTTAACAGCTTAAAGCTAAAAAAAAATGTAATCTACTTACGATTTGTGATGATTTGGCTACTATAGGTCTATACCATCTACAACATTAGTAATGTTATAAAGCTGAAGAGATTATTTGGTTAAATATGCTTATCTTAAGAACTATTGATTCGGATTGGAATATTCTTTTCGTGTTGTATAGTCCATTTAATAAAGAAGGCTATAGCCTATATACGTTTATCGTTTCTGTTCAACCCTCTGTACTTGCGGTCAGCGTTACCTCTCCTTCTTAAAGCGTGTCACGTGTGACAACGACCAGTTATTTACATTTCACTACACAGACAAAACCGCGAGTAAAAGATAGTGCATAAATAAAACGCAAAATTCAAATACTGGTTGAGAAGACAAAGGAACCAGATATCAGACACGAACGTACAAAATTTTATGAATAATTTCCTTCCATTTACACCTATCGTGGAGTGCAGTCAAATAAAGTTTGACGCGAGGTGCGAGGGGAGTGAGAGGGTTTGAGTGAACGAGAAACACCTCGCGCTCGCGCTCTCTTTAAATAATTGAGACTCCTCAATGCGTCTTATATTGTTTTTGAAGCTCTCCAACATCAAGGAGCTCCGTCTACATGACGTCGAGTTAGCGAAGTGTGTTTAAAATTGCCAACACGTCAATCTGTTGTATCCATCAAGATCTTTCAAGATTATTTAAAAAAAAAATGAAGAAAAGTTATTATTTTTATTAATTTCACGCTGTATCCCGCACACAGGGAACCTAGTGCTACCTAGTGGTTGACGATTCGTTTTCCAGTTTCGAGCCATTCAGTGTTTTGGGACTCAACTAGTGGTTCGTCTTATTACTAATAGGAACAATTTACTCCTTCGAGTGGATATCAAACATCCATGGCGTTTACAGCCAGATGTTGCTCCACTGCGCAACGAAGGCTACTACAAAAGGGTTATTTCCAGATTATTTATTTTCTCCGTAAAAGGATTAATCTCTAGGGAAATAACTGCAGTCCGCGTCTCTATACACTATATACTTTATCGTATAATTTCACATTAGCAAGTCAAGGTCACCGGCGTGTGGGTCACATAAAAAGGGGCCCAGTGCATTGTTAGCGGCGATAAGTCGCGGCACGTGGCCCCCTTGGGAGAGAAGGGCAGGGGTGATAAGGGTGATAAGGACAAAGGGCGGAACAGACAGGGTCATCGGCACGCGGAGCACGCTGAGGGGGGGAGGGGTCAGGTGCCGATGCACGCCGCGAATCAGTCCTGATTGCTTTTATAAATATTGATGAGCGCTTAGAGGTCATCAATTCAATGATCGGGGATTATCGTTAAATTGTTTTTGTAATATTACTTTGTTATTCAAATTGGCCGGTCTTTTGATGGAACCCTCTTATATCCGAGTTAGTTACATCATTTTCGTATATTTTTTTTATGATTCCGTACCTCAAAAGATAAAAACAGAACCCTTATAGTATCATTTTGTTGTCTGTTTATCTGTCAAGACCATTTATCTCGAAAGTGTGTGGACATATCAAGCTGAAATTAATATCAAATATTGAAGTCTAGGGTCTCTTGACGCATTTATGCATAGATTTTGCTGCATTTTGTACGAAATTGGTGCATATATCTACAACCGCCTACAATCGTCACAGTAACATATTGTGCCACTGCGCCACGACTTTTCTATGGGATTCTAAATTCGAATCATAGATGTAAATACAAAATTAGAAGTAGAGACAAGACGATGCGCGATATGAGAGTAACAGCAAGTAGTATTTACATTTACACAGTACTAGGCTAGTTTAGATAGGCGCTCTGTACTGGCAGCCTGTACTCTGTACTCTGTACTCCGCAGGTAGACGGAGACTTGCGTACAGCGCTCATTAATTACCAGTACGCCGCCAGTACGCTCGCTGGGACGCAAATTGCACCACGAGCCTCTAACGATCGCGTTTTAATTCAACCCCGCATTATTTAAACGTATTAATTGGACGACGCGGCCGCTGCATAAAATTTAATACCGTTTACCGCTAATTTAAATTTGAAATTATATATGTAGGTATATGTAGGTATGAGCCGAATTACTTCCGTCGTTGGCTGTTGACTGTTTTTGAAATTGTAACCGTAATGATCGTGATGTAAACACGCCGAGATATCAAATGACGTCATATTGCCCGCAAATTGAGTGGAATTATTATTTATATTATTTTTTTTAGCGTTTCGCTGTATTTCACACGCAACAGGGTAGGGAGAGGAAACCTAGTATTAAGACACTGTTACCCATTTTCCGCCGAATTCTGAAGGCATTGGAGCGAAAAAATGATAATATTAAATAATAAAAAAATAAATATTTCATTTCCTCAAGTGAGAATCGAACAGTCAACCTGTCGAGTTTACAGTCACGCTTTGTGCCCCTGCGCCACAACTGGCCTCAATTCATATTATCCAGTTAGTCATTTTGCTATAAAATCACTTGTTGAGTCTTCATTGTATTTCGACTACCAACTTATGCTCATTACAACAAGTTAAAACTGACAAACTGAAGAGAAACAAAAGTGAAGACTGGTCTTTTACGAGAATCGCTTTGATAGTAATGCTGGAATGTCACAAAGTACTCCTTTGTAGGCACTTGTCGCAAGTGGTCGGCAACAACGACTCCTGTTGTTGTCTCGTTATATATACTAATGTTATAAAACTGAAGAGTTCGTTTGATTGAACGCGGTAATCTCAGGAACTAAAGGTTCTAAATGAAAAAGCACTTTATACAGTCCATTTACTGAGGTAGGCTATAGGCTACACATGTATATACGTTTTTTGAACGTTAGGCATGCAGGCAGGGAAGGAGTCACCGTGGGAGGCCACAGAGGGCACATCGTTATCTCTTGCCCCTTTATTCATACAAGCATAGACAATCTTCGACATTATCTTCCCAAAGAGTTTTTATGTACCGTATCTAATTATATTTTGTAGTGTTATTTTAAAGATTTTTTATGCTGATTAATTACAATCACGAAGGTTAAGAAAAATTTTGAATGAAATACAAATCAAATCTAAAACTAAAATATATCTAAGATTACAGCCTTCAATGATGTGAAACAAGAAGAACAGTTATCTATCTAAACCTAAATTAATCTAACTTAACCTATAACTTAATTATTTTATGTTAGAATAATAAATATGGGAAAAAAAGTCGTCCACACGATCTCTATAATTGTCAGCATTTTGATTTTTCTTGTATATAATAAATATTTAAATAAATATTTGTTATTTGAGCGCAGCTTGTCTGGAAGCGTGAGGATTGTGGGTTCGATAATAACTCGTTGGGAAGGCATTTAATTTTCTTCGATCTACCTGGAAGACAAAGCGCCACGTTGAGTTTCGCCGCCACTCTATGTCTCGAAAATTGGCTGGAAGATGGGGAACGGAGTGTCTTAACACTAGGTTCCCTCTGCCTACCTTGCTATAAAGCAAAAAACATGAAACTGCTTTTGCTTTTTTTATACACATGTACTTAAGTATATCAAGTCAACTATAAAGCATATCAAAGATATGGAAATATATAGTTCACTGAAGTGACGGGTACCTACATATTTTATGACCTAACTTAGTGTGCTCCGTTGACTTAATAGCTTCTAGGACTCTAGACCGCGTGAGTCGGGGCATCAATCTCAGCTCAGACCAAGCGCTGTAAGACGACTAAAATCTTAGCCCTGAATTAAGATTTGGGTGTTTCATTACTTCTTAGAATATATTAAATCGGTGTATAAGATCTACATTATACTCGTAGACACTATAACGGTCAAAGGAGTGTACGAAATGATGAAAGTACGAACAATTTCGTTTAGTTTACACTTTTTCCCGCATAGGTTAACAAGAAAGAATGAAGAGTTAAGACACTGCGTTCTATACTTTGCTCCCGATTTCGAAATACTACGTGTTAAATGGCGAAACTCAATGCCACTTTATTATTAACTCATACACATATTAGCAATATCAACTATTAAATAAGAATTAGACCAATAATAATACAACAGCAGCGTGACGCGACGTGATAAGTTAAATCAGACGGAAACTCCCGAGACGACTTACCGCGGGTGAAACAAACGACGAACAAACAAAACGTGTCGAATTGTCGACATTTTGCCACCAAATACGTGCAATTCAGCAAAATGGTGGACGAAACTGACTCCTGGGCGAAGTTAAATACAGGGCTTTAATATACCGTGAAATGATGTTAGTTTTAATCGTTTCACCTCGACGCGGTCCCCACGTGATGACGCTTGGGATATTATTATATTTCATACTATTTTATTTGGACGTGTCGTTGTATTTGATGAACTGGTTTCATTTTATAGAATACGCTTCACGCTTTTTTCTGCATAGCTGGATTAGTTAGAGAACCTAGGTACCTAAAGGCGTTCTCTACTTTCCGCTCAGTTTTTAAGATGTTGTATGTTGAGTGGCGGAACTTAACGCCGCGCTTTGCCTCGTTACCGGTGCGAGAAAATAAATATAAAATAATTCATTCCCCGGAGTGGAAATCGAACTCTACGACGTATGCGACCTATACGACGGTCTCGTTGTTGAATTAATACAGTGTTGTTTGCTAAACTTGTTTATCAATTTTATTTATATTTCTTAGAAATTGTATAAATTATTTAGTGAGAGTGTAACACACTGGTTTCCCTCTGTCTTCTCTGTTAAACGAGAAAAAATGCGAGGCTGTATACTAATATTATATCCGATATTTACATATCTATACTCATGTAATAAAACAGAATTTTGTTTGAGGAATTTGTTTGTGTGTTTGTTTGTTTGTTTGAACGCTAAAAAGGTACTTTTTTGTTTTGTATGAAAGCTATAGTAGCCCCTTAATAACGAAATAACAATAAATTTCTGAGCGCCATCGATTTGATTAAATAAAGTGCGTGCGCTGTAAAAATTGTTAAATACATTTTAGTACATTGTATGATAAATATGTTCTATTTTATTGATTTAAATAAAAAAAGGCCATGACACTGTATATTTATCTTATATAAATATATAAATAAGTCACAATAATAAATACATTTGGTGGCGAAAAATAATTAAAAATTGCAAGGTGATATTTCAACAATTTTTATTTGATAAAGATATTAAAACTTGCAAAAATTATTCCACCATCAAAGAAATTTTACGATGATAAGCTTTTATAGCATGTAAATTAGACGTATATTTTTTGAGAAAATGTAAAATTAAAATAATTCAACGCTCTTTTTATGGCTGCAAGCCGGTAGAGGCTAGAGTCCTGCAGGGGGCGCCCTTGCCGCCGATGACATCCTCTCAAGCCACCACGTAGTGCTTGCACTTTCTCATAATTATGAAAACAAGTTGTTCATGACTGAATGTATCAATCTGTTGGCAAATGAAGCAAAATAAAAGTATTGTAGATGGTAGGCGCGCGGCTTCGCCCGCCAGTTAACACTATGAAGCTGACGAGTTAGTTGTTTGGTTGAACACTTGGCGTGTGTATTGTGTAGTACACTTATCGAGGAAGGCTATATACTATTATATGTCGCAAAACATTATTATTACCCATCTATAACCTTATAACCCACCCACATTAGAATATAACTTTTGTAACTGTTAGTTATTTCATTTCACGGGCGAAGTCGCAGGTTCAAACTAGTATATAAAATACATAAAATCAAATTAAATTAAATTAAATCACACAGCANCAACCAGTCGATTTTGCAGTCACACCTCGTGCCGCTGCGCCACGACCGGCCTCAATATACATGCTATTATATAATAGTAAAGTTTTGAAGGGAAAATAAAACCGTCCCGCAGTAGATCACTCGCGCACCAACGATCGCTTTGTGTCCCGCTCAGTTCGAGGGAGCCTACGAGATAAGACACTCGAATCGTCTGAATTAGGGAAATAATAAGTACGACAAATTGTGGAGAAACTGAGATATAAAAGACTCTTTGTCCTTTTACAACGTAATTTAATAAGCCGCGGTGGACGAGACAAGGAGTGTAAACAGGCTGATTTATAAATAATACGTATTATTTTTTTTATAATAAAAAAAATTATCGTATTTGCTAAGTCTTTAAGACGTTTGATACCTTTATAAGATATAGTAACGTAGTGGTGCAACAAAAGCAACGGCTACGGGTTCTACATTCACTCAATGGAATTATCATATTTGACATATTTTTACTTCTCCGCTCTAGTGAAAATAAAACCCGGCGTTGAGCTCCGTAAGCAAGTGTCTAAACACTAATTTCTCTCTTTATCCTGTTTTGTAGGAAAAAAGGATTTCTCAAGCTTTTTATATAATTTTACGAGAGAATATATCATATACATAATGTATGTATGTTTTGACTTTCTTAAAACTATGGTAGTACGTAGCAATTAACATCACCACTGTAACATCCGGTGAACTGAGATTTTCGCGGTAGAAAAACCAATAGCACGTTGATCAACTCGCAATTTGAATTACCAATATAGTTATTACATCATTTTTTATAATAGTTTATATTTTACATTAACAATAACGTTCCTAAGAGGTGTGAAATATTTTTAATTTTTTAGTTAGGAATCTAGACTAGTGTCTAGTTTATTGGGTTCCCTCACTTAATGCGTAACCCCGAATGGGGATCGAATCTACAACTATTGCGCTCAGCCAGTGGCTGTCAGCCTAAAAAATAAATAAATGTACCGTAAAACTCGGTAACCAAATAAATGTAACTTATATAACATTATATTGATCTTTAACAAGAATAAATCAGCCGTACGAGCCCTCACTCATAAGCAAGTCCTGTACTACCGGAGCGCGTATCCTTGCTCGATCACAAAGGATTCCGTAACGCTTATTTTCAACTTCATAAAATACGAAGAATGCACGAATCCCCTTTCTTAGGCCTACTTCTTGTGGGGATCGATGACTTTACTTTTGGGGGATCGATCTAATGGTTTTCAAACGAATACCGCGGGTTAATATCGTCTGGTTATACGTTTGATCGTAAAATCAGTTCTTCTATTATATATAAAATGTACATAGGGTACGCCGAGGGAACATAGTGTTCAGATATTCCGTCCACATCATGTTACTACATTTGTCTTGTTTCACATCATATCACCACAGGTAGCTAAAGGAAATGAAAATAACTCATTCTAATAACATAATATTTTTTATAGACTGTGTCCACCTGCAAGTATACCGGGACTCCAAGGCACGTTGGGGAGGAGCGGCGAGCAAGGCCTCACTCTCGCTTCAGCAGTACCTCGGGTGCGAGGCGGGCTTCACTCTGGACAAGCATTCGCACACTCTCGCGTTGTTGTGTCGAGACTTTACCGCTGTCCTGGCTTTTGAGACTCGGGAGAGACTTATACAGTGGCAGGTAAATATTTTTTCTTTTATAGCTTTACGCTGTATGGGAGATAAAGAAAGTTAGGTTGAGGGAACCTAGGAACCTAGTGATAGGCCACTCCGCCAAGCAGAGAGAGAGAGAGAGAGAAAATAAAAATATTAAATATTTCATCTCCCCGATTGGGCATCGAATTCACAACCGCCGCGCTTACAGTCACATCTTTGTAGTACCAGGCCACGACGGCTTCAATCAACATTTTCATTCCATCAATATTATTAATATTTTCCTTGATCGATCAATATTTTCATTATGCGAAAAACGTTTAAACTATAAAAATATTAAAAAAACATTGCGGAAAGGCTAGTGAAAAGTGAGAATTGAACCCATAACCGTCACGTGTAAACGTGACGGTTATGGGTTCAATCCAATGGGTTCAAGTCATTTCGGTTAAAAGCGATAAATGATATGTTTGTGTTATGCCATAGGTGAAAGTCGGAGCTCAGCTCGGTGAAGCTCGCCAGTACCTGGTGCTGGTGGGGGCGGGCGCGGCCAGCAGGCGCGTGGCGGCGGGCCCCGCGCGCCTGCACCTGCACCAGCGCCGCTTTGCACTCACATCCGGCGTGCCGCCGCGCCTGCTGGGCGTCTGGGAAATCGCACATCTGAGGTAATCTTAACATTTACGGGTTTAAATATATTTATTATTTAACTAGCGGCCCGCCCACGGCTTCGCCCGCTTAAAATACATGATTATTGATTTAATAAGCAGAATTGATTGACAACTATAATGACTTCTAATATGATTTTTATTTCACTTTAATCTCTAATATTCTAATATGATTTTTTACGACACTATCGTAACTTCTATAAGAATTTTTAATTGTTTCGAACTAAAAAATATGACCAATGGCGTATAATTGATATTCATAAAATATACATAAAGCTAATTATTTATTATATGTATATATTTTTGTTACATTACGTTCTTTTTACCTATGTTAGGTTTTTTAAAACTATGTTAAATGTGCTGATGTCAGTTAATAATTTAATGTACTGCTTCAGAAACAGCCTTAAATGTTAAATTATTGATTTGAATAAGGATTCATAATATTCTTTGTAAAATAACTGTAATGTTTGAATATAAACTCCTGTACAGTTTTTAAATTAGTTACACATATTATTAGCTAAATGTACAATTGGTAAATATGTAGTTATTACAGAGTTCACGTTGAAAGAATGTTTTAATTGTTGTTGAAATAATAATACCTTTATTATATAGATTTATTTCAAACGATCGAACGAACCAAAAAAATTTATTTATTTATTTCTTTATTTGTACACCACTTATATAAAATACACAAAAAAAAATCTATGTATTTGCTTGATATCTCTTTGAAAATCAAATCGTTCTTTATAGATATAAATTACAATCATAACAGTTAAGTTTAAAGTGTTCAATTAATTACAATTTAAACTTAACTGTTATGATTTATGAAGGTAATCTCCACTAACAATTCATTTTTGTTTACTTTATTGTATAAAATATTGAATAATAGTGCTTCAAAAATATATTTTTTTATCAACAGTCATACTACCAAGACGTTTTGAATGTCATTCTTTAGCCAGGAATCTTACCAGCGCGATTGCCATATAACATTCGCAGGCAAACTAATGCCTTGAGTTTATTCAAATGACGAATAACTTTTTTTTTAATGAACCGATTTTGATGAACCAAATTTTAGTAGTTAAATTGAGTTAAAACAAAGTGAAAAAACAATTGGTTAAAACAAACAATTGGTGAAACTTTTAAGTAAATCAGTTCAGTACTTTCAGAGTAAAATGTGGACATACATACCGACAGACAGACAGACAGACAGACAAGAAATTCAAAATAAATATTTTTGCTTTCTATTATTCTTTTTAAGTGTCCCTCTATCCATTTCAGTCAAAATTACTAAATGTACAGACAAAATATTTTTACTGTCTTATTATATATAGAGACAATATATTTATCGAAGAAGGATATAGGAGATTCTGTAGCTTCAAGTTGATCATTTCAATGTAACTTCAGTCAGTGTTTCCTAAGGTTTATTTTACTTAGATTGTCGTTATTTCCATTTTATCATAAAGCCGCAGGTTGAAATATTCAGTTTTTTTATAAACTTCAAAAAAATTATGTTTTGAAGCCACTCTTGAATTACATTCTGCTAGTTAGTAAAGCCTAAATTATAAAGTGTTTGGTCATTAAAACTAATTATTTACATCAGCTTAATGTGTTTAGATTTATTCAACCATCCACGTAAACAAGTTACACAGAGGTTTTTAGCCTTAAAATTCCTATTTAAAATATATTGAACACGATACATAAATTAGTTCACAAATATACATACTAATTTAATACAAACAAAACGATAGCTATAATATTTATTATTATTCAATCTGAAAAATAATCATATCCGCATATTTACATTACTTGTTTTATTATTTAGACGTTATGGCGTAGTGGACGGCCGATTCTGCTTCGAGGGCGGTTCACATTGTGGTAAGGGCGAGGGCTTGCATGTGTTGGTAACTGATCAGGCAAATGAAATCTCAAGAGACTTCGAGCTTGCATCCAGGGGCCAACTGTCTCCTAGAAGAAGGCCTTCCGGGCTTAGGAAAGATGGTAAGGGTTTTTTTTAATAAATTTCTTTCTTTAGGTAAATTTAGCCCTACAGCGATTTGTAATGTATTTTTATTATATATTCCAAATTTATTTCAAAACAGGTACGCAGAGTCCACATTCTCAAAAATCCCTAAAAAAATCAGATATGAGAAGGTTGGAACTGAACACAATTGATAGATCATTGCCGCCAACTGATATGAGGCTTTATGAAGATCCTTGTAATGATGATATGGGGGCAATATCTCCTTACTGGCCTTCAGCAGAGCGAACACAGTTTCAAGACATGGGGCTAGGGGATACAGTGTCTGTTAATGAGACATTTGATAGCGCCGATATGGCACCATGGAATGGAAATGGAAATGTTATGTTAGAAAGATGCATGAGTTGTATATCAAAATTAGGTGCTTTATCAAGATCATCAACGGCGGCATTGACACCGGGAGCTAAGCATTTTAGTCCTGCATGGACAATGGAGGCGTTAGATGAAAGTGAAGTTGGAACGACTGAGGAAATTTCAAACAATGAAGCGAATATTAGTGCAAAAAAACCCGAAGAATTTTGTCGATGTTCATTAGATCAACCTCCGGAGCGTCCGCCAAAACCTATGAAATTAGAATTAAATCTAACAAAAAAACCTCCAATGCCTCTACCAGTGCGGTCGTTTAGCCATACCCAATTATCAGCTATAGGAGAAAATAATTCAAGCATAGGTCCATATGAAAATTATGATGTTCCAAAAATACCTTCAGCCGAGGTAAAGTATTTTCCTACTAAGTATTTAGTAGTTTGATATTTAAATCAATTTATTATAATACTATAATACTTACATTTTCTTTTGCATGTTTTAATTATATTTCATTATTATTAGGTGGAAGGAGAATACTACGATACTCCAAAGAGACTTAAGGAATGTCTTAATAATGAACTTTTCAAGATAACCAAGAGCTCTACCTCAAACACTCTAATATTAAAGAAACCTTGTGGTTGTCTTCTTAAATTAGGAAAAAAGGCAAAACAGCCAGTAGTTATTGATACAGATGAAAACTTTCAACCTCCAAACTGTCCGTGCCAGAGGGTAACAGATTGGGCCAATAACTGGATAAAGCTTCCATACTGTAAAAGAAATACCGATGAAAAAGAAGTTGCAACATCTAACAATGACAATATTACAGTCAACAATAGTGACCGAACTGCACTGTATGCAACAGTAGACCTTTCCCGCAAAACAAAAAGAAAAACACCTACAGATGTGTTTTCGACTTCTAACGATTTAATGACGCGTAGTCTTGATTCAAGGTCATTTGAGATTGATGAAGGTCCACACGCAAATTACGAAAATCTTAATTTTGCATTATCTTTAGAACATTATGAAAACGCTAAGGATTTATTACGCAAAGCAGGAGTAACACAATCTGAACTTGATGCACTTAGCGTTAATTTGAAACCAATAATGGGATTTGCGTCAATTACCTGTAAAAGTATGTGTTCTAAATGTGGACATTTTAAGGAAGGTAAAGAAATAGCAAAGGACAGAAAAAATTTAAATGATGAATACTTAATGATGGAACCAAAATCATTGGAGAGCAATAAATTTGAATCAGATAAACTATTACCTTCGGGATATACTCCCATGTCTCCCATAGGTAGTTTTGGTTTCCATACGTTGAAATATCCTGCTAAAAATCCTATTAGTAGATTATTAGATGAAAAATCTGCAAGTAACCCGACTTTGTGTGGTCCTGAAGAAAATAGAACAAATACAATAACTGCAAGTGATCAGGTGGAACTGCGGGCGCCAGGACACCAACGGGCAGAATTTCGTAAAAGATCAAGTTCAGCTGACTCATCAAGATTCCTTGATGATGTGAAAGAGTTTGATGGCAGTGTCGGTAGTCGCGGATCTGCATCTTCTATTGAAACTCTGCGTGATATTGGTGCTAGGGAAGCAAGTACTCCTTGTGACTGTGCTACTAGTAAGCATTCTGACGCCGATAGCTCCGAAGCTTCCAAAGCTAAAGGCATAACAGTAACGGCTGGTGGTAACAGAGATTCGTCAAGCTCAAACGATTCAGGTGTTTCTAGCTGGTCTTTGCGTGGGGAAGCAGCACCGGGGGCTGCCGATTTTGAATTACCAGCAACTACTGCAGCAACTCGACGGCGCTATAGGACTGCTCGACGCGCTACTGACTCCCCTCGCGGCACTCCTCCGCGGAGATCTCGATCTTCAGGGGGAACAAGAAACTCACCACCTGCTACGCATAAATGTTGCTCCGCCGAGGCGGAGGTTCCGGTGCTAATTGTTAAACCATTAAGAGGTAATTTTTAAATTCTTTTAGCAATCGTAATATTTAAAATGTTCTATTTATTTTTCTACAACGTTGTTAATATTTTTTTACGACATACTCGTAGGTGTAATGGACACGCATAGCACATCCAGCGGCACATCCGACATGTCAGATTACATTGAAACTTTATCGATCTGTTCCTCACATTCTTCATCAGATACTCCTATTACAATGAGGTGAGCTTTTAAATTTAAATATTGTAGGTTAATATTTTACAAGCAGCGTTATTTAGAATTTTGACTAATCGAATTCTGTTTCAAAATGGCAGGGTAATGCGTCAAACAACGAGCACTCTCCGACCTCGTTCAGGAAAGGAATACCAACCGCTGGCGCCGCGCCTTGCGGCAGGACTGCGGTCGACTCAGCCACACTTGTATTCAAATTTACCTTAGAAGGAATTTGATAATTCAGAATTGGTAACATCATTTAAATCAATCATATAAACTTGAATCTTTATTTATACCTAATTTAACTATAATATCAAACTTAATTTCAATTGAAACTGAAATTTGTCAATAGTTAAATGTTATAATAAATTAATACGAGCATACTCTGATTATAATTATAAAGTTAAGTGCGAACATTTTGTACTCTTTTTTATGGTTACTTATTTTATCTTCACTAGTCATACCGCCTTATGTGGCTCTAGTCCCAGTAGCAGCCGAGAACAACCAATGACACCGCAAGTCGCACGTACCTCTTTGTGTGCGTTACTCTGCTTGTTTGTGAAGGCCTATCATCGTTTTGTCTTAAGTATGATCCGTCCAAGGTCTATCTCCAAGAGTGCCAATTTTCGTGATCATTTCTGTCCTCATGTAATATTAGATTGTCATATTATATATCTCCAAAAATGTAACTTCTGTTACGATTGTATCATTTAAAACATTCAATTGTGTTTCAATTATCTTTAAAAACACTTTAATTTTTCTTTTCAAAAGAAGTATGTGAGACTTGTTACATTAAGTATATTCACATAGAAGTTGTTTCTATCGTTGTATTCGCAATATGAGCTTAGATCAATAAAATATGCATGTCTTTTTAAGGTTTTGGTATCGATTTATAAATTTAATAACATTTATACCTATCCGTTAACATTCAAAGTAGGGATAGCTTCTGTCTATTGAAAGAACATGGTCACAGTAAAGATTGAAACAAATGGTCGTTAGTGATAAATATACGGGCAAATGTTAGTGATAAATAATATACACTAGCTTTATTATAGGATAAAATGTACCCTCTGAAAAAATGTAAAACAATTTGTGATGGCCCTTTTATTTGAACAGCGCCAGAGATGTATGTTACCTGGTTGAAAATTGTAACGTAATAAAAAACTATATTATGGAAAAAACTATACGAATTACATAACAGGTTAAATAAAATAGTTGTTAACAGATCGCAGCGCTCGGAAACATACGCCTAAGATCCGCCAAAGTTATAATCTTACTTCTAGTCATTTTTACTAATTATTATTATCTATATTTAAATGGCGAATGATGTATATAGAACTATTTAGAGACATAAATATTATTGTAAATGAATTTATTCTCTACGTACAACGACTTTCTCGTTTTTTATTTGTTACGATGATGATATTTTGATATTTGGAGTTTATTTAAGAATATTTAGTCTGAAGTTGTTCGGAACTGTCGACGGCGTCACATCGTCACGACACGTCATGGCGTCACGGCATCACGACGTCACGGCGTCACGGCGTCACGGCGTCACGGCGTCACGGTGTCCCGCCGCGTGCTTCGACGTCGTCAACTCACTATAGCAATAAGCAGTGCAACTGAAGGTGATCCCTTGTAACATATAAATGATAATATTTAGGGTAAGCTGTTGAGCGCGAGGTTGAGACTGGACTTGCAAGCAGGTTGTTTAGACTTTACGCTAGAATGAATTTATAACTAAACTAATGTTAATAACTCGAATTTCTGAATAAAAACAGAATAAGTACATTTGTTGTTTTTCTTATCTCCTTAATCAGTCATTAGAGGAAGATGAATGTAGACATCGGGACGCGGAACAAAAGCGCGAAATAATGACGACGAAAAATTTGCTGCTTATCGTCTTCGCAGTCGACAAAGAAAAATCGCTCTCTAAAATGATGAGCTCCTTAAAAGAAAAACATGTTAATTAACGATGAATGGTGAGACGAAGACGGCGTCTTGTCGCATTCAGCAGGACAGTTCCGCATATTTACTATTGGCATCTTGATTAAAATCCAATATGTCATTTCATCAATTCATCAAAGTCAATTAGGGAAATTGGAGATAAGATTTTGCTCACGGATCCAAATTTTGCTATCTGATAAGAGAATATATGGAACTAAATGGTGCTTTAGCTTAATTTAAGGAAAATTACTGGATAATATATTTATAAATAAGTAATTAATTTAATTACTATTTATTATAAATTTATTTTCGACCAATTTTGAAATAAATAGCATACTAATGTGTGCGACTGCCTTATAAGCATTATTATTTAAGAAAGGATAGGTGAAAGTCAAAAAAATCGTGATAGAGCGAACCCTTGGCGAGCTTAAAATATTTTTAAAGAATCTGTAAGGCCAGTCGTGGCGCAGTGGCATAAAGTGTGACTGTAAAACCGACTGGTTGCGGGTTCGATCCCCACTCGAGAAGATGAAATATTTACTTAAATTTATATTTCCATTTCTTCGCTCTGGTGTCGAGGTTAAGCGCGGCGTTGAGTTCTGCCACTCAACACGCAATGCCTCCAGAATTCGGCAGAAAGTGGGGAACGGAGTGTCTTAACACTAGGTTCCCTCTGCCTACCCTGCTGTGTGCGGGATACAGCGTGAAGCTGATTTTTAATTTTATTATTTTTATCTCTATATATAATAAGACAGTAAAAATATTTTGTCTGTACATTTAGTAATTTTGACTGAAATGGATAGAGGGACACTTAA
Organism: Heliconius hermathena; assembly: GCA_013403705.1. Lineage (NCBI taxonomy): Eukaryota > Metazoa > Arthropoda > Insecta > Lepidoptera > Nymphalidae > Heliconius > Heliconius hermathena. The sequence goes on along the minus strand of JAAIXJ010001820.1, from coordinate 69,486 downwards.
AAAGAATAATAGAAAGCAAAAAGATTTTTTTTGAATTGTTTGTCTGTCTGTCTGTCTGTCGACATATTTTTGTCCGCATTTTTCTCTGAAAGTACTGAACCGATTTACTTGAAAATTTCACCAATTGCTTTGTTTTAACTCAACTTAACTACTAAAGTTTAGTTCATCAAAATCGGTTCATTAAAAAAAAAGTTATCGTCATTTGAAAGAAGTCGTAATTAATTCAACACAGAGATAAAGAACGATCTTGAAAGAAATATCAAGTAAATACAAAGATTTTTTGGTTGGTTCGTTCATATAATATATGTAACTAATTTAAAAACTGTACAGGAGTTAATATGCAATTATTACAGTTATTTTACAAAGAATATTATGAATCCTTCAAATCAATAATTTAACATTTAAGGCTGTTTCTGAATGAGTAAATTAAATTATTCACTGACATCAGCACATTTAACAGAGTATATTATATAGGTAAAAAGAACATAAAGTTACAAAAATATATACGTGTAATAAATAATTAGCTTTATGTATATTTTATAAATATCAAATATCAACAATGGTCGTATTTTTTTATTTAAAACAATCAAAAATTCTTTGACGATAATGTCGTAAAAAAATCATATTAGAAGTCATTATAGTTGTCAATCAATTCTGCTTATTAAATCAATAATCATGTATTTTAAGCGGGCGAAGCCGTGGGCGAGCCGCTAGTATTTAATAAATATATTATTAATAAAGTATTTTTTACATTTTTAAAAAAATCTTACAATGATTAAAAGTATTTTATAATTGTTCTTTAATTTCAATCAATCTAAAGTAGAGGCAAACACCGCGCGCCGGAATGAGGGATGTTTACTGTCACCGGCTCATTGCGCCGACACGGAGATACGGGCGCGCCGTGTTTATAGGAACATAGTATCGAATACACTCCCGATCTACTCCTAAAGGATTCTAAAACACATTAGCAAATTGCTGTTAGTACTTACTGATTAATAATATAGCTTTGTTTTCTTTTTTTTAGCTTCACGCTGTATATAGCGTATAGCAGGGTAGGCGAGAGAAACCTTAAGGCACTCTATTAAGACGCTTCTGTTCCCCACTTTCTGGCGAATTCTGGAGGTATCGCATGTCGAGTGGTAGAACAAAACGCCGCGCTTTGCCTCGACTATGAGGAAAAGAAAACAATTAAATATTTCCTTCCTCTGAGTGGGAATTGAACCCACAACCGTCGTGTTTACAGTCATACTATAGTTATCTATAGACGACAAGCTTGAAAGAAGAAGAAATTAGAAAAATAAATTTAATATTCAATTTAACGTTTTTAGTCTTTTGCTATTTGTTTAAAAAGTTAGTTTTGACATTTGGAAAAAGTAGAGGCAACCCAAAGCCAAAGTGATTAGAGGAATTCAACGTCCAGTTTTATTTTGCCAGAGCGAGCAAATGAAAATATTATTTACTTCCCAAAGTGGGAATCGAGTGGGGTTCCCCAGTTATGTAAATGATTTATAGGTTATTTAGAATTCAAATAAAGCCACAACAATCACTCACGCGGCTATCGCTATGTAAGCCGCTATTATTATATTAAAACCTATTATCATTAACTTATCAAACGGTAAAAGTCTATTTTTAAAATTAATTTCGTCATCATCAGATACAATATATTATAATCAAGTCACGTTTTTAGTTACATTTTTGTTTTCATTCTTTTTTTTCTTTTTTGTATATTTTAGACATGTCTTATTGAAATTGTTGCACGCAAAATTCAAATTCAATTCAAATTCAAATAATTTTATTCAAAATAAGAAGTTGCATGCTTCATTTTTTTAACCACAAATAATTTACCACTAGTTCACTAAAGTTAATGCGTCAGACCTGAGGAGAACCGGCGCAAGAAACGAGGCGGGACCTATTTTTTTTAAATAAATATATATAAATACATATTTAAATATCTGTAGCCCGTATTTAGCACGGTAGGCAAGTAAAACCTATTGCGTGTGAAGTTTCGGAACTTAACGCCCAATATTTAAGACTAAAAAGTTAATTTGAATTAACGATCTAATATCAAGAACTACTGATACGAATTGAACATTTCTTTTGGTGTTAGAGAGTCCATTTATCTAAGAAGGCTATAAGATATCATCATATTCGATACCAACAATACCTTCAGTCAGATGAGTCATCTTCTTGTCAGTCTTAATATGTTCCCAAGTTCTGTCTACGTTGTTATGTGTGGGATACAGTGTAAAGTTAAAAAAAATAATTGCTTGACACCATATTAATACCTATGACGTCGCTAGATTAAGAACCAGGAACTTTTTGCGCAGCGTTAGCGACAATTTCTGATACAATCTGATACAATCTTTCTATCCAAATTACGTCCTTCATTTATTAAATACCTGTTACATTTGATTGATTGGTACTTTCCAGATATTTTTTGTATGACATTATCTTGTTTTCTAATCGTATTATACAATATCAATTAAGTGTTGTATCTCGATCGCCTGACGACTTATTACCACATTCTGTCGATAACATTTAATATAAATATTTATTGACTTTGTGTCCCTTGGGTTGGTACTTTCGTTTACCAAAAAAAAACCATATTTTTTTCATGTTTAAAGTGTTATTCCAAACTTGGGAAAGAAAAATACTTATTAAGAAAACGTTTAAAAATTTGAACGTAGCAGGATATGAACCCGCACCTCTTTGGAAACCGCCCAAACGCTCTGGCCAACTAACTATGCCATACGTTCTCATCAAGCTACGTCGAAATTCTTATACGCTTGTTACAACTTATTTATGTTGTTAGCAACTCTGTAGGGAGATTTTTACATATTTCCGCTACGTTTTATAGCAAGTATGTAGTAGGTAGGTAGTTAACATATAATGAACTTAGGTGTAAGTTTAATGTAAGATACTCTGTCTTTTGCTACGAATTTACACGCCGAGTTTTGTCTTGCGGGACAATTGGACAAACAGAAATTAGAAATAATTATAGATCTGCATTCTATTTTGATTTTTAAATCAGCTTCACGCTGTATCCCGCACACAGCAGGGTAAGCAGAGGGAACCTAGTGTCAAGACACTCCGTTCCCCACTTTCTGCCGAATTCTGGAGGCATTGCGTGTTGAGTGGCAGAACTCAACGAACGAAGAATGTCACAATGATTTTTTATCACACTAAATTAATTAAATATAAAAATATTTAAAGTTGGAAAAATGAAAATATAAAATAATTAATATTAAGTCATCGCGCGTAGTAACTATAAGGCATTTTTATGAATTCGAACATTCGAACGAAGGTTAATGCTGTTACCCTTACTAGTTTTACAGCGAGACCGGATGGTAAGAGAAGAGGGTACTTTATCTCTAAGAAATCGCAAGCACTTTGTGGCTGCTTGACAGGAGCCGTCGACAGCAAGGATGCCTCTTACGGGAATCGAACCTACGCTGCAGTCGTTAAACGGGCTGGAATCTCTTTGGTGAATGTGCAACGATACTTTTATATGTATTTTTTTATAAATATCCCTTACATTAGGCTGTGGGTAAAGAAAAAGTGACTATAATTTTATCCTTAACATAATTTCCACATATTTTAAGACATTTCAAGTTGTTTTTAGGGTTTCGTACCTAAAGAGTAAAGTAGGATCCTATTACTAAGACATCGCTATCTGTCTGCCCGTCTGTCACTTGACTGTATCTCGTGGACGGATGATGTATTTCTGTTTCTGTCGCTATAAGACCAAATATTAAAAAACAGAATGGAATAAATAAAGAGGAGGCTCCCATACAAAAAACGTGATTTTTTTGCCGTTTTCATAGATAATAGAATATAACCAAGTGCGACTTTGACGCGCACTTATTTTTATAACCGTTTTGGCTACTGTTAACTTATTTGTCTTAATATAAAGAAGGAACGATGTTTTAGGGCCCGTACCTCAAAAGAGAAAAACCCTTATAGGATCACTTTGTTATTCGTCTATCAGGACTATTTATTTATGTTGAGATCATGAGAGGTATCAGCTGGAATTAGTATTAAATATTAAAGTCTACGGTGTCTTACGGCAAATAAAAAGTCAAGCTTCTAAGTCAAAGCAATCAAAAAATACGAGCTGATGTATTATATGAAATTCGCCGCGTAATCAGAACCTGTGTGGCACTTCCCGTAGACCTACAGTTTTGAAATTTGGCACGGCGTGAGAAAATAAAATATATATAAAGGAAAAAAACGAAAAAGTGAATAGTATTAGGTATTTCAAAAAAAAAAATATTACAAACTTATATTTGAATTCAAATCAATCAATACAAAATGAATGCATATGGCTGTATGCATAAATTTTAAGCATGCTTAAGTTTTTCAACCGTCATAAGTAGTCCCGTTACCTATAATGGTATTGATACGGAACCCTCGATATGCGTGTCCGAGTCACACTTAAACATTTTTTAATTTAATAAAGTATGTTTAGATCTATTATAGCAAGTTTAAAATTAATTAAAATGAGTAGACTTGCACTGAATGCTATGGTTCATTGATGGTGGGTCCGATCTCCACTCGAGATAATAATTATATTGAAATTATTTTCATTTCATCGCTCTGGTAGGACAAAGTTAAATTTTTCGAATTTAGAATATAATCTCGTAATACTATAATATTTTATCAGAGAAACAAACACATTACATTTATAGCAGATAATATTGAGACAGGTCGTCGTAACGCAGCGTGCGACCTTATATGCGACGGTTGTGGGTTCGATTCATACTATAATATATTGCTATGCGGAAAATAGTGTGCAGCTAAGCAAAGTAATTTATAGCCAATAAGTATTTACCGAAACGTAGAGACTAATAGTTGGTATAGTCCACAAGCTTCAAGTCGCCCAACGTGCTATGAAGCGAGCTATGCTCGGAGTCTCATTGAAGGATAACCTCAAAAATGAAGATATCCGGAAAAGAATTGGCTACGGACATCGCCCGCAGAATCAGTACGTTGAAGTGGCAATGGACGGGACGCAGAGGAGTCCTTGAGCGGAGACCGCGGATCGGCAAGCGTAGCTTAGGGCGCCCTCTAGCTCGATGGTCCGATGGCCTAAAGTAGGTTGCTGGCGTCGACTGGACGCGGAAGGTGCCTCCACCTTCCTTCTAAGACACTTGGCTGCCTCTTATATGTGAGATATAGCTTGAAGCTAAAAAAAGAGATATCAATATTATAAAGAAATATAATTAAGTTTTTAGTTTAAATTTCAACAGCAGGTGCCGGTATGCGATAAGCGTGTAACTGATAACGGGCGGGCGGCTCACACAATGTGGGCGGAGTGCTCTCCTCATTATTGAATTTCAATTGCAGGCATCACCGGCCTCCGGAACTCGACGCATTTGTTTTGCCACTAAATAGTTTGCTTTTAGCTATTTCTGTTTGGTAGGTAACTACTGGGCTTGTTTATTTGAACTTTTAAAGGTTTTGAAAGGAGAACTGAAGCCCTCGTAGCGGTACAAGGATGACTGGGTTAGATTTCCATTCGGGGAGTGTTATCTATATATATAAAAGGACTTGTGCTGACTGACTGAGGTAAGACGCACGCAGAGCCGTAACCGCTGATGGTAGACACGTGAAATTTGGGCATATATTTATTTTTATAATCTAGACATCCACTAAGAAGGGATTTTGAAAAATTTTAACCCTAAAGGGATGAAATAGGGGTTGAAAGTTTGTATGGATTTTTTTTAAATTGGCACCGATTCTTATAAAATTTTAAATCCAGACTCTTAAAAATATTTCATTGAACACGTGTTTCATGTTTTTTAAGAATTCACCCCTGAGGCTTCAAATAAGGAGCTGAAAGTTCATATGGAAAAATCTTTAAATCGCCACCGATTTTTATAAAAATTTAAATTCAGACTGTTAAAAATATTTTATATATATATTATATTAAAATATTTTATATATATATTTTATATTTTATGCCTCCAGAATTCGGCAGAAAGTGGGGAACGGAGTGTCTTAACACTAGGTTCCCTCTGCCTACCCTGCTGTGTGCGGGATACAGCGTGAAGCTAATTTTAATTTTATTTTTTTAAAATATTTTAATGAACACGTGTTTCGTGGTTTTTTAGAATTCACTCCTAATAAGCGGGCGAAGCCGCGCGCGCCTTCTATTATTTAATATTTTCATATTCTTGTACTGGTAACAAGGCAAAAAAGTAAAGAATAGTCGTGTCTTAACACTGGGTTCCCACGTTCCCGTGCCTAACCTTTTAAATGCGAACCCATAACGCTGTTCATTGTGCAATGTTGACCAGCTTATCAAATTATTTCTTCGCTTGCTACTTATTATAACGGTAGAGAAATCGCTGAGAAGTAAAATACAATGAAAACTAGTTATGCTTTTATGGATTTATATTGAGGAAATGAAAATATGTACTAAATAAATATTTACCGTGAAAATCGAACTCACAACCATCGTTGACTGTTAGTTAAATTTTTAGCTTTACGCTATATCCGGATATAGCATGGTATAAAGAGGGCACATAGTTTTAAGATACTCCGTTCCCCGCCCAATGTTTTCTTGCTACCAGAGCGACGAAATGAACAAAGAAACATTATCCCGAGTGGGAATCGAACCCACATAAGTCGCATTTACAGTCAGACGCCGTTAGAATCTACAGTTAGTCATTTATTAATTTGGAATAAATAAAACAACATTAATATTTGTAAACGTTTTTCTATTCTATATTATTTCACAATTTAAAACATAAAACAGTTTTATATTTTAATATTATTATGTGGCAAGTACGTCTGACAGAGCAGAGCTCCTCACTGTAGTGTCATCGTCGTAACAAAGCTTAATGTGATCTCAGCTGAACACTAAACACGGTGCCTTTACGACTCCCCTTTAGCCTCTACAATTACTCTAGGTATCTTTTTATAATAAATTAAAGTGCTAAATAATAAAAAAAAATCTATTATAATTTTATAGTGTAAGTGTATATATCATTTTATTATTTTTATTATTTTTCATGCTTTTTATTAAAACAAGTTTTTTAGCATTACTCTGTATTTTATATTATATTGCTTCAGATAGGCAGAGAGATCTTAGTGTCAAGACTTTTCATTATCTACTCTCCGCTGGTTTTTGGAGACGTATCGTGTTGAGTGGCGGAATTCAATGCTGCGTTTCATCTTGTTACCAGAACGATTAAATTAAAATATTTCATTCTCCGTACTTAATTTCCAGTGGAAATCTAACGCAAAACCGTCTCGTAATTAGTATAATAATTATTAGAACAGAAATAAGTTTAATAGTGGGTTTACTGCTTGAAATTTGAATAAAAATGTAAAATAATATATTTGACGCCTGTCATGACCAAAACACAAGGGCGATTAATATTTTCATTTTCTCGCTCTGGTAACAGGCAAAGCACGTCGTTGAGTTCCGCCACTCAACACACAATGTCTCCAGAACAGAAATGTCTTAATGGCAATGGAATGTCTTGATACTACTTTCCCAGGTTTCCTCTGTCTACCCTGTTATGTGCAGGACACAATGTGAAGTTAAAAAATCAATAATAATATCAACAAGGAAGAACAGAACCTATACACTTTAACTATCGCTTTAAAAGTCGAGTCCGCGGAGAAAAGTGGCAAGAAAGCTGTTTACATATAAGATTATTTTGTTAAAGCTAGCAAAGTTGGCACGTCGTAGTCTTATATTAAGCGCTTATTCTGTGTTCAAATTTTCAGCAGAATATTGTTTTAGAAATGTTTGTTTGTATTTTAATTATTTCCACTCTGAGGAATCAGAATTGTACAAAGTACAGTGTTGGGTCCCGCAGCCTAACCGTGGTTCTCTAATACAGATACAAAATGTAGAACGGATTGCTTTACACTATCTCTTACTGCTGCGTGTCCAGTCCAAAAATCGGTTAAGCAAGAAATGGACTCAAGTCAAGGTCAAAGGTTCCGTTCAATTTCATAATTGTAGGTCGACACTTACAAAAAATTAAATTAAGTTTGTAAATTTTTATAAGTGTAAAAGGTGAAACACGAGTACCTTTTGCTGAAAACAGAACCAGACTGCTACTTAGTGTCTATTTCTCTTCCACCACCACCACTTCTAATGACCTTTCAGTTTATGCGGAAGCTGTATCAGATGGGCTACGCGTGGGTATAGAGTGCTACATTCCATTTTCAGATGTGCCTCTGTCAAGTAAAATCCGCCCTTGATTCGGCCCTGAATGTAAACGCGCTGAAACACTACATCAACAAGCTTATCGAAGCTCGTATACTAGAGGGCGTTCGCCTAAAGAAGAAAATCTATAACTCAGCGCCTGCAAAAAGGCAATTCGAAAGGCTCGCTTTAATCACATTAGGCGTATAAGGAACAAAGTTGCTTCATACCCAACAAGGTAGTGAGGCGTTTTGGTCCAAATCAGTCGAAGTTAACTTCCTCCACTACTGAAACCTGATGGGTGTATGGAGTACTGCTCCCACTTATGGGATGGCTCTGCCAAGTACCAAATACAGACTTTGGAGTCAATTGAGAGGAAGAAGATTAATCAAAGACAAGACCCTCGTTTATACTCAGCTGCAGCTTTAACCACTGGCGTGAGGTTGCATCGCCGTCTTTAACGGTATACATTTCGCAGAGTATGCACTGGATTTGCACAACCTAATTCCCCCAGCCCCTCTTTATCATAGAAACTATAGGAATATAGCTTCACGTCATCCGTACATGGTGGGAATTTCTAATGTACGAACGAAGCATTTAGGCTACTTTCTTTATACGCACTGCGAGCGATTGGAAGCCATTGCTAGCATTTTCAGAAACAACGTAATAATATAAGCGTACACCACCGTAGACCGCATCAACGCTCATCAGGCTTGATGCGGTCAAACGCGAGCCTATTCAATATAAAAATATATATACAAATATCTCGATACACTTAACTTAGTATATTTTGTTCGAATTCCTTATACCTACATATGTTCGCGCTTTTTAGTATGACTTGATATGTAAATAGAAACAAAAAATATATATTTATATACACAGGTTCGTGTCTTATTCTTTTTTCGTTGCGTCCAGTGCGTTGTTCGGTAGACAGGGGACCCTAGTGATAAGACACTCCGTTCCCGACGCATGGTCCAATAAAGCTCCAATAAAGTAAAGCAGAGCTCAACGCTGAGTTTCGCATTGTTATCAAAGCGAAAATTGTTAATAGAATATAGTTCATTCCGCATAGGAATCAAACAATATACCGCTGTGCTATGACGGCTTCTTATATAGAGGTATAAAAACTTTAAAAAATGTACCTCTTCACTGAAGCGCTACCATAATCCAGTTAAAAAAAAAATAAAAACACGAAAAATGAAAAAATATTAGACAATTTCATATGAAAAGACAAATAGAGATATAAAATATATTGCACTCCTATCCCCCCTCCCCCCTCTCGTTCCCCCTTCGCCCTCTCGGCGGCGGCAGCGAGTCAACAGCTACTTAACAAAGAGAAGCACAAGCGACAATAAATGTAAATAAAACACTTGCAAATTGAATAAAATGTTTTAAAAGTGGAATTGCAGTTTCGTTTGCAATCAAGGGTTGGGATGTGGTGTATATCATTTCATATAATTCGTGGTATTTTTCATATAGACAAATAAAGATATGTATATGAGTCTAATATAAGTTTTTCTGAGCTTCACGCTGTATCCTGTACATAGCAGTGAAAAATAATTATTATCACTATAATTCAAATATAAATTAAAATCCAAAATTAAAAATATGCGGTCGTGGCGCAGTGGCACAATCGTATGAATAAAGGCAACAGGTTGTGGGTTTTTTTTGCCACTCGAGGAAATGAAACATTTAATATTTTCATTTCTTTACTTTGCTGTCGAAGCAAAGCGCGTCGTTTTCCGCCGGAAGGTGGGGAGCGGAGTGTCTTAGCACTAGGTTCCTTCTGCCTCTTCTACATATGGGAAACGTGAAGCTGACGGATAGATAAAGAATTAAAAAAAAAGCTTTTTTAACTGTAATACTTTAAGTGCTATAGAATGTGATCAGAGCTATGTATTATATGAGCTTAAACTCGAGTGGTCTACAAGTTACCTCTATCGAGTAGGTACCACTATTCAGGTCCTGGCGCCATCATCAGACCTCCTTTTTCTCCTTTTGTATCCAAGCTATTGTAACAACTAACAGATCATATACAGAATAATAGACTATACACACATTTATTCCTTAGATTAAAAAAAAATTAAATCAGCTTCCCGTTGTATCTCGCACACGGGAGGGTAGACAGAGGAAACCAAGTGTTAAGACACTCCGTTTCTCACCTTCCGCCGAATTATGTGGACATTGTGAGTGGCAAAAATCAACGCGCTTTGCGTCGACAATGAAAATATAAATTTATTTATTTTTTTCTCGGGTGGTGCTCGAACCCTCAACCAGTCGCGTTAACAGTCACACTTTGTGCTCCTGCGCCACGACTGGCCTCACTGGCCTCCTTTCTTGGATAATAATTTGTTTATATAATATAGTAAAAGCGGAACTCACTAAAAGTCAAATTTCGTTTCGTGGGTGGTAATTTTTAATATGAGTTTAGTCGCCGGAAGCAATATGTCGCAACAAAGCGCCCTTTAGCGTCAGCGGACGCTCAAACACTGATCTAACTAGTTTTGGTCCACGAACGCCTTTGACTAAACGCTTTCATATTTCAATAATAAAATCTATGGTTCAGGCTGTCGTGGCGCAGCGTGGGTTCGACTCCCACTCGAGGGAATAAACTATTTTCACATTTTCGAAAATTGAAGTGGATGGATATAATTTAGGCCTTGTGTTAAGACACTCCGTCCTCCTCTATCCGCTGAATTTTCGAGACATAATGTATTGTGTGTCAGAACTCAACGCCGCACTTTGCCTTGCTACCAGAGCGAAAGTGGAAATATTAATAAATAATAATTCATTCCTCCGAGTGGTAATCGAACCCACAACCGTCGCATTTACAAACACGCTTGCCGCTGCGCCACGACAGCCAAAATGGACAAAATATTAGCATATTATACCTCCACTAACAGCCAGATTGTTAGAAAGGTAAATAAAAATGGGTAATATATACAGTGACTCCCTCAGGCCTCCGGTAGCTGTCGATAAATCTAAATATTCATCGGAGGCCCTCCGAGCGCATTCATTAAGCCCTCTCGCCCAGTGTTAGTACTGACTGTGGGACTACTTGCTATTAAAGGTTCCAGTAAATAGAGGGCGTGCGGAGAGGCCATCGTGGTACAGTGGCACAGCGAGACTATAAGCGATGGTTGTGGGTTTGATCGCGACTTAGAGGTATAAGTTCTTTTCGTTTTTCTATTTGGGTAAGGCTCATATTTATAATTTGAAATATATTATATAATATTTTTTTAGCATTTTATTTTTTATTTATAAAAAATGCAATGTTTTTTTAATTTATAAAAGCGTTTATAGATAAGAAAAGTTCTCTCTACCTACCCTGCTGTATGCGAGACACAGCGTGAAGCAAATTTTTTTTTATAGATAAAAAATAAACATTGATTGATTAACTTACAAAAATCTGATTAATCTAGGAAAGGAATCTCTTACAGCCGCTCAATAGCTCTCATCTCATCTCATCTCAACATTTACATCTCAAGCAGATTTGTATTCCGACCTCCGTCATATTAATTAAAGTAATTGAGACAAAATACGCTCGTAGCGTTCGTGGGAGAACTAATAAGGTAATGTAGGACCTACAATACAAGAATGTACACGAACGACCTAGTTGCTGTTGATAATGTAAGAGGTATTTTATACGACCTCACCAAATATATACCTTTTGGAATTTATTTAGGAAAGTTAATTTTATTAGGCAGTTTTGACGTAGATGGTACAGTCGTGCGTGTTGTGGGTTCGATTCTCACTCGGATTTTTTTTTAAATATATAATATTTAATATTTTCATATCATCATTTCATTCTGTTCAATTTTTAGTGGTGGAACTTAGCAGAGAGAAGAAATTAAAATTAATTAATTCTCCCGCGTGGGAATCGAATCTACAATCGAGACTCATAGACGCTGTACCGCTAACGATGTGTGCCACGACAGCCTCCAAATATAAATTTATATATAAAATTTTGTAATATAACAATTTGTATATATATCTTATACTGTAGATTAGGGAAGACGAAGACAAAGTACGGCTTAGCGTCACTTATAAAAGTATTAATAAACAAGATGCAAACATCGACATGATTAATTAAGATACGAAGCTTATATTGAACCATCTTAGCGCAGTTGGTCGTGGGTTCTGTTTCAGATGAGGGGGTAATATTTACTGTTGAGTATCATTGATTCTTAACTCACTAAAACTAATAATATTCAAGTACAAAGTGAATAGACTGGTTTTCTACTGTCTTCCATTGATTAAAAACTATTTTGATGCAAAAGGTTCCAAGAAACTTGTTATCTTGCCATACTTACTCTGAACTGAACACCCGCACTGGACGCAATGTTTGCATCTAACACGCATGTATAAGAACAAGAAAATATTTTCTCTGAGTTGGGTCTGGGTCTCACAACCATTACGTTTACAGTCAAATCCTGTTCTATATCTTTATATTTGTAGATTTATACGCTATCTCCCATATACTAAGGTATGCAGAGGAAACTCGCCACGCAACACCGTCGTACTGGATATTTAAAAATAATATTTCAAATATCCAATATTCTAAGATATTGGCGGAACTCAACGCCGAAATACATTAATACTAATATATAACAGTCACACAGGCATATCTATATAAAGTTCGTTCAGTAACACCAAGTAGTATGTTATGCAGGTCTCGTAACGCGAGGGCTGACGAGATAACCAACCCTTCACACTCCATATATTTCCTATAAGTACATATACTTGTTCCCTTTCTTTTACCTCTCGCAGGGTAACTTTGAGTCTTTTTGTTTGGTTTTTCAAAATAATGTAAACAGTGGGCTTTTTTTTTTGTTTTTGTTTGAAATTTTGTTTAATAATGATTATTATTCGAATCCAGTGGTGGTGGATGGGTGTGGGACCGTAAACGTGAGAAAATACAATATTTAATATTTTCATTTCCTCGCTCTGGTAACGAGGCAAAGCACGGCGTTGAGCTCCGCCAACACGCAAGTACTCTTTTACAGAAGGCAGAAAATGGGGAACAGGAGTGTCTTACAAAGAATAGGGAGTCTTAACTTTAGGTTTCCTCTGTCTACCCTGCTACGTGCGGGATATAGCGTGAAGCTAAAAAAAAAGTATATTTATAAAGCTAACTGAACTAAGTTTAACTTTGAAATACCTATGTATATCCACATTATAGTATAACAAAATTAATTGACAAAAAGACAAAATTTTACCAATTATAAACACCAAACCCAATTTAGAACAACTTTCACAAAAATTTTACAGTAAATTGAAACATTGTATATAATTTAACTTCAAAACTTCAAAAGCTCAATATTTCATAAAATACGTCGATAAAACTGAAAATTGAAATATATTCAAAGCTAAACCAAAAGCAAACAATTTTTATGCAGAGTGCGCTTTTGGGAATATTTAGGTGAATCGCGTTAGAAGCTCGCGGAGCGGGCACCTGACGTGTACCTCGTATTATAGAACGTATTTTAGCTCAAATATAGGATTAGAGATACCTCAAATATATATTTTTGTGAAAACTTGATACGATATTCTGTGGATTTAGATTCTTTTTCTTAATTTTACGCTGTATCCCGATTGTTACAACAGTGAAAAAATTAAAATATTTCATTTCCTCGAGTTAGAATCGAACTTACCACCTGTCGAGTTTATAGTCGCGCGCTTGTGCCATTGCATCACAACTGGCCTCATTGATCTTTTATGGTTACATTGGTTGACTTTGAGGAGCAGTAGATTTGCGGATTCCCATCAATAACATTTATCTCTAGATCGCATGGATCTAGGAATCTGAAATTAACATGAAAGTCAATGTTTCACCCTAAAGGCTGGCAACGCACCTTCCTCTCTTTTCTCTTCTCCTTCTCCTTCGTTCCTCTGGACGTTCCGTGGGCGGCGATGATCACTTACCACCAGGTGACCTATACGCTTGTTTGCCTTGTCTTAAGCATTAAAAAAATAGCGACTCGCTCGCGGGTTCGCCCGCATGTACTACACGAATATTTATTTTCTCATTTGCATTACTTTCGTTATCTTATAATATTTTTACTTTGAAGACGATATCTATATATTGGTATTTGCAGCTAAAGATTCATCCAATCAAGTTTCAATGGGTTAAGCCGTTTCTGAGATCAACGAGAACACCGTTACAAAAAAAAACCGGACAAACGGATAAAAATTAAAAACAAAAACATTGTTTTGGGTTTTATTACATTAATAAATGCCTCAAATGATAGATTTTCTCAAATCTTCCATGTACAGACATCGATCAGTTACAGTTTAATTATACGTATAGATAAACTATATCTATGGTCCAATGAAGCACGCATCAGATAAAATCAAGAATCAAGAAGCTTAGTACAAATAAACAAAAAAAAATCAAATAGTGAAAAATATAATTTTTTTCACAAAAAAATACTACAAATTTAGTTCTTTTCAAACAAAATAAGAGCGTGGCGTATGCCACTCAACACTCAATACCTCCAGAATTCGGCGAAAAATGGAGAAAGGAGTGTCTTAACACTAGATAAAGCGTGAAGCTTATAAATCATTTATATTTATTGTATCATAAAAAAAATATATTACTTAAGCAGATTTCATCAGCTTTACTTTAATCCTTCACCTATACGGCCTCAGCTCGTTAGTTGCGATCATGTATAGAGTCTACACTGTAGACGTTAGGTGATATCGAAATTGTTATTTGATAGTAATTGTATACACACGTAGACAAGATACTTCCAAAAATACTTATTTAGAAAACATATAAAAATTTTAACGTAGCGAGACTCGAACCCGCGCCTCCTGGAAACCGACTAGGTTGTATAGTATATGTTTTCTAAATAAGTATTTTTTTTCCTAAGTGTGGTTTAACACTTTAAAAATAGTTAAAAATACTTCCAAAAATAATATAACATACTATAACGGTCCGCACCTTTTTTGCATGGCCTTTTTTTAGCTTCACGCTGTATCCCGCATGTAGCAGGGTAGGCACAGGGAACCTTGTAGTAAGACAACATCGCGCTTTGCCTCAACACCAGATCGAAGAAATGAAAATATGAAATATGTCACAACCACAAATGGGAGTCGAACCCACAATTTGTCGTGTTAAAATACAGTCGCACGCCTATAACTTTGCACCGATACGCCTCACCAGATAACAGCTGGCTTCATTTATTAACTTAATATAACATATTATAAAAGTCCACAACTTTTACTTCATGGAATTCAAGACACAAAATAAAAAATCTCCCTTGGACTCTTTCTAATTTACTACTCAACACACAATGTCCCCAGAAATCGGCAGAAAGTAGGGAGCGGAGTGTCTTAACACTAGGCTCCTTCTGCCTACCCTACTGCATGTGGGATATAGCTGAAGCTGAATAAAATAAATTTTCTCAACTTAAATTCATTTTCTCAACTTAATTTCTTCAATTCCTATTGAAGCATCACTCTGCGCTAGCTAGCACTAGCTTGCAACCGCGTTTACGCAGTTGCAAGCTAGTGCTCGCTTATGTCCTGAAAATTGGAGACTAGGTGCCCTCTGGTACTCCACTATGGGGGAAAAACCGTAAAGCTGCTATAAAAATACATTCAAAATAAATAAATAAAACGTTTTCATTTAAAAAAAAAATATGCAAAAGCACAAAGCGCCTTAATTACCTCCAAATATTATATTTCGACAAGAGATACAATTTACGAAGGATATTCTGTATTAAGAATATTATGAAAAATATAAACGAATACGAATATATTTTTATAATGAAATAAAATGAAATATGCTTGTGTAGTAATATATTTAAACGTAGCCAGTCTAGGTGCAGCGTGTGGCTGTAAACGTAATGACTGTGCGTTCGAAGTTTGAAGGAGTGTCTTGACACTGTGTTTTCTCTGCCTATTCTGTTATATAGTATCCCATGTGATATTAAAAGAAACAAAATTGAAAAAATTCAAAGACACTTGTTCTAAAAAGGTGTATTCTTTTTTTTCATTTATTTATTAATATCTACTACTTGGTCCATATTCTTTTTATCTAATTATTAAATCTAATTGTCTTATCAAGTTATATTATGATGCCGTGGCACAGGGGCTCAAGAGTGTGACTGTAATGTAACGGTTGTGGGTTCGATCCCCACTTGAGGATATGGATTATTATTATTTAATATTCCCATTTTTTCACTCTAGCATCAAGGTAAAAGCCCGGCGTTGAGTTTCACCACTCAACACGTTATGCCTCGAAAAAAAAATCGGTTACAAGTGGGGATTGTTGTATGCGGGATACAGCATAAGGCTGATTTTTTATTTATATATAAATATTAATTATAAATTATATTATTGTTTATATACACAAAAATATACATTAAGTCGGTATCATTTTATACAATCGAGGTGAAATATTGGGCAGAGAAAACGAGGAGATCTAATTAATAGTATTTGGCTCTCTTTGATCCGCCGCCGCGACTCCGACGGTGCCTTCAAACGACTGGGAGTAATTGATCTAATAACAAGCCATTCATTTATATAATTATAGAAAACTATTTTATATATTCAACAATATTTTATATATTTTATATTTCAAATAATTATTATTCATTAATATTATCGTATCTTCGCTCCGGCGTCAAAGCGTTGAGTTGCCTCTCAGACCTTGAGTTGGTTCCTTCTGCCTATCCTGCTGTGTGCTACGAGATACAACATAAAGCTAGAAAGTATAATAAAAAAGCAGCTTAATGCATTTTCTCGCAAAAGAGAGTAAGCAGAGAGAAGTGTTAAGACACTCCGTTTTCCATCTTAATTTGAGTCGCTACGCGTTGAATGGCGACATCCAATAACGCGCTTAGTCGTGCCAAACGCTATAATAAATAAAATAAGACCTTTCAGCAACCACCAAACAACATTAAAATACAAAAATTAAATATAAGTAAGGTGTCCAAAGGTGTCAGAGCGATTGTAATCTCCAAATCTCTTTAACGTCCTCGCTCTTTACAGAGTACTGTTATCAGTACTCTGTCTCTATTCCGTTGAAAGGCGTTGGGAATTACAGGGTATAGCACCTTCAGCTTTACCTTTTAATATCTAATGGAATAAATCTTTTTGAAACATCTTTTAGTAAACTGGGGATCTAAGATATCAAAAGTTAGTTGTAAGTTGTAATAAATAAAGTTTTTATTAATTTTTCTACTGATGGGTACAAGTTCGAATCTATTTATCTGTAGCGCAGAGGCGGAAGCATGCGTATGTAAACGCGACGTGTTGTGGGTTCGATTCTCACTAGAATAAATGAAATGTATAATATTTTTAATTTCTCGCTTCTCTAGTAATGAAGCAATCACGGCGTTGAGTTCCGCCACTCAACATGCATTGTTTCCAAAATTCGGCAAAAAATGGGGAACGGAAGTGTCTTAATGGAAACGGAGTGTCCTAACGCAAAAATTTAAATTAGTATTATAGGTTCCGGCCTACCCTGCTACGTGCAAGTTACAGAGTGTAAATAAAACTAAAATAAACATATGTATTCCTACGTATATTTTTGTATGACGACGTGACATTCGGAGGCGACCGCGGCGGGGGTCAGTAACGACTTCCGTTTCCGCCGAGGGCACCGTATATATAACGAAAGCTCACTGTGAAGCACAATGATGCTACATCTCACTCTAACACCATACACGTGTAACGTTTGTCTCGCTCTAACATGATTACAATATTAGGCAAAGCTATAAAAGTTGCATAGAGATATATCCGGTGGAGGATGAGTGTTGAATTTCATGGATTTGTTAAAAGGAATATTTTTTTAACGTGTTTTTTTCATTTTTTGGTTACTTTTTAAATTTAGAGTTAGAAAAACGTGTGTTTGTTGTAGGTTTTTGGCGGTATTTTGCATATAGCAGGGTAGGTAGAGGGAATCTAGTATTAATACATTTCGTTCCTTACGCTCAGTAAAATTTTCGAAGCATTGCGTGTTGAGTGATGGAACTGACTGCCGTGTTTAGTCTAGTTAGCAGGGCGGAAAGGAAAAGCCTAAGTTCTAATCGTAGCATTTACTGTTAGACACAGTGTCGAAGGCCTTGCGTAAAACTATATTTTAAAAAGGGAAACTATTGTTGAGATTCTTGGCGGTTCTTCATAGTAAAACTACCTTCTAAGCGGTGATAGCTTTCTCTATTACGTACTATGTCAGATTAAAATATTTCTTTCCTCCGAGTTGGAATCGAAGCCGCAACCCTCGCATTTACAGTCGCCTGTATGCACTTTGCCCCATGATGGCCTTAAACTTTTTATTTTTATTTTTTATTTGTTATTAAATTGAAATAGGCCGTGGCAAAGCGAATTTACATAAGACATTAAATGTAACGGTTGTGGGTTCGATTCCCGCTGGAGCTAATCAATTATTATTGTAATTTCCTCGCTCCGAGTTCCTCAACTTAACGCACAATGTCTCGGAGAACAGAGTGTCTTAACACTAAATTCCCTCCGACTACCCTACAAGTATGTATATACGTGTAACGAAAGGTTTGTAGCATCGAAACGTAAACAAAGATGGTGTTGTGCTCGTTTTTATAGCCACGGGCTAGAGCTGATGGAACCATAAAAATGTAAGGGGATGACGACGAAATGATTCGCTGTACTGCGATACAGATCACAGATTTATAAAGTTGTCACAATAATACATACTTATATATATATACGTGGACAAAAATGGTACTCACAAATTTGACTTATGATTTAATTGACATTAAAATGACTATGACATTGGGCAGTAAGTAGGGGAAAGACTTTTCTCTGTGTATCATGCGATGGAGGTGAATCAGGTTTTTTTTAGTATGTGGAACTGGAATTAATGTGTTTCTGTGGACTACGCAAACGGAACCTAGTGTTAAGATAATCATTTCTCCTTTTCTGACCAATTGAATGACGGAACTCAACCGCGTTGTGTATACTATAACGAGGCACAAGTGAATTATAAACAAAAAACCCGACTGCATAAACTAAATTAGTATATCCAGTAACATTCGCACCGTTAAGACAAATGCAACGATGTATCATCTAATAGAATCAATTCACTGGCTTAGCCCTAAGAAGGCCAGGCCAGGGCAGTCGTAGCGCATCGTAAAATCGACTGGTTTTGGGTTCGATCCCCACTCGAAGAGATGAAATATTTATTTAAATGTATATTTCCATTTCTTCGCTCTGGTGTCGAGGCTAAGCGCGGCGTTGAGTTCTGCCACTCAACATACAATGCCTCCAGAATTCGACAGCTGCTGAAGCTGAAAGAAAGAAAGAAAGCACTAAGAAGGGAACAACGAACAGACATACATACGTCCACGATAAAACTCTCCTTTTGGGCTTCGTCGGATAATAATAAAAATAATTTAAGTATAATCATTCTCCGAGCAGAAATCGAACCCATGACTACCGCGTATCAACAACTTCGCATCATCAAATACTATCAATATAAACTAAAGGCATTAGCTGTATTAAATAGTGAACCACTGGCTATTTAGATATCAATAATTAATCAACCCAAACGTTCCTTTGACCAATTTCATAGTAACTTTCGTAAGATGATAAGATTAGGTATCTTCGTCTATATTTATTGTATATCTTTACATAGTAAGAGGTCGTCGTGGCGCAGTGTTTGATTGTACTCGGATAGTCGTGGATTCGACACTTACTTTGGGAAATCTATACTAATAAATATTATAAAATTGATGAGTTTTGTTTGGTTGAACGCGCTAATCTCGGAAACTATTAGTTCCATTGTAAGAGTATTTTTATGTTGGATAGGCTATATAACGTGTGAATCCTTTCGATGTAACTCTTTTTGCATCTGCGGTCAAAGTCACTTTGGGCACTTAAAACGATTCCTGCGCAGTTCATAGTTAATTCCATTTTACCACGAGGATGAAGTCATAGGTAAAGGATAATTTTTAGCTTCCCGTTGAGGGAACCAGGTAACCTAGTGTTAAGACTTTCTGTTCTTATTATGACACTTGTACTCCCCATTTACCCCCAAATTGTTTAACACCGCTTTGCATCGTTGCCAGAGCAAGGTAATAAAAAAATAAGTATTTAATTTATTCGAGTGAGAATCGAATCCACAACCTGTTACGTCACAAACTATCGCACGCCTGTGCTTCTGGCAAAGGCTAGTGAATATAGATAAATAATTTTAAATTCCTCACTCTGCTCTGCTTACTTCACAGTATCACATTTAATTCCGCCGCTATCTTAAAATTGGACGAAACGTAGAGAACGGAGTGTTTAAACATTAAATTATTTCTATATATAGCAGATGCAGGTTGTCTAATTTCCGGGACATAGCATATTGATTGGCGGAACTCAACGCTGCGTCAATGTCAATTTAAACCTCTTATTATTAAATTATTTTAAATATACATATTTATTTTAAGTAAATATTTTTCTTACTTGATTTACATTTCCAGCAATACTTCACTCCAACGCTAAGTTAAATTTTATTCATTCACATTTATTCGCAGATTACAAAGCTGATGCAAAAATATGAGTTTTATTGCATTTCCAAGCGACGACAATCATCGCGAAGCATTCGAGTGCAGTCGTAAATCAATAGGGGGGTGAAATTTTAATTGTAAAAAATGCTTTACGCTGTATCCCGCACAAAGCCGCTGGCTATCCTGGCCGAGGGAACCTGTGGGTACCTAGTGTAAACACTCGCCATTCGGACTTTGGTTGATATTGAGGGGTGGAACTCTTCGCTGCCTTTTGCCTCGTTACCAGAGCAAGGAAATGAAAATTTAAATATTTCATTCCCCCCGTAGTATTGAACCTATAACCGTCGCGTTTGCAGTTGCTTGCCCTTGCGACACGATGGCCTACGCAAATTTATAATTTACGTACAATTTAATTGTGGTTTAGATTTCCAGCATTTAGGTACATTAGATAGATATATAGACCTAATCCTTTGTTTTCTTTTTTAGCTTCACGCTGTATCCCATATTGTACAGGGTTAGCATGCTGTTAAAACTTTTCGGAACTTAACGACGTACTTTGTTTTGTTACCACAGCGAGGAATAATTTATTATTGTGAATGGAAATTGAGCCTGCAACTAGCACACCACGTCTACACTTACACGCTGTGCCGACAGCCTCGAAGTTAATCTGTTTTAATATTACTGCGTTCATCACTTTTCATCCAATTTTAATAAAGTTATTTTTACTTTTAAATTGAGTTTTCATTTTTATTATTTTAGTATTTTTTTTAATCCTTCGTGGCGCAGGGGTACAAAAGTGCGACTGTAAGCGCGACGGTTTTGGTTTCGATTTTCTCTCCAGAGAATGAAATATTTAGTATTTTCATTTTCTTGCACTAGTTAAGAGGAAAAACGCAGAATTGAGTTCTATCCCTCAAGAAGCATTGCCTCGATTCGGTAAAAACTTGGGTACGGAGGTATCTTAATGGGGACAGAGTGTCTTAACACTAGGTTTCCAGATTTCCCTTTGTCTATTCTGCTATATGCAGGATACAATGTAAAAGAGAAATATTTTTTTTATTTTGCCTACCATATGAAAGGTATATTGTGCATTTTCTTTTTACTCTGTATTGTTTTAAAGAAAAAAAATATGTAACTAAAATTATACTGATAAAAAATATTATTCAAAACTCTTCCATTATTGAGCGACAGACAGAAAACACATACAGTACTACTTGACATAGAAAGTTAAAATTTGGCATGTACATCGGTTAGGGAGTACCTATACGGGAGCAGTAAGAGATGATTTCCCAAAATTATTTTTTAAGGAAACAAAAAAAACAGGATTTTTAACGTTACATTTTACAAGGACTAGTTTATTATAAAAAATAAATTGAACACGTCATCTTACAATACATTTACAAAATTAAAAGTATAAAAAGAAAGTATTCTATTTAAAGCCAGTCGTGGCGCAGGGGCAGAAAGTGTGACTGTAAAACCGACTGGTTGTAGGTTCGATCCCCACTCGAGAAGATGAAATATTTATTTAAAATTATATTTTCATTTCTTCGCTCTGGTGTCGAGGCAAAACGCGGCGTTAAGTTTTGCCACTCAACACGAAATGCCTCCAGAATTCGGCAGAAAATGGGGAACGGAGTGTCTTAACACTAGATTCCTTCTGCCTACCCTGCTTTGTGCGGGATACTGCGTGAAACTGATTTTAAAAGTATTCTAAATACAAAAACATTACATTTAAAGCGATTGTAGAAAACGATACTACCGAGTCCCGACGCGCGGTTCGCTGATGTCGGTAGTTACACTTATACTAAGTACCTACATGGTAACAGTAGCAGCCATAACAATGGTGGTAAAGGAATATGAATAAAATTATACAAATTTTAATGTTTTTAGGGCGTCTAACTGTAAACGGAGGTATGTGGGTTCCATTCTCATTCGAGGGATATTTGTTATTTTGATTTTGTTATAAGACAAAGTGCGGTGGTGAGTTTTGCTTGTTAATAGTATCAAAATATTTCGCAAATAAAGCGCTGCATGGGGAATGGAGTGTCTAAATACTTTTACTCTGCTATATGCAATATATAGCGTGAAAAAAATAATAACATAAAAAATACTCTTTTAAACGAAAGTAAAACTTATATTTTGCATTTCTTCTCTCTGGTGTTGAGGTAAAGCGGGGCGTTGAGTTCCGTCACTCAAAACGCAGCCGCAAGGACTCGGCGAAAAGTAGGGATCAGAGTGTCTTAACACAAGGTTCTCTCTGCCTTCCCTGCAGTGTGCGGGATGCAGCGTGAAGTTAAACTTAAAAGTTAACCGAATAAGTTGACTTAAATCACCTTGTTTTCAACTTTATGGTCATTGAAAGACTGTACGTTGGGTGGCGAAATCATATTATGCACATACTTACCAAAAAATATCTTTTTCATTTTATATTTTTCTCTAAATGATTCCTCCATTAACTTTGATTACACATTCTGGGCGTTCACTAATGTTCGTACCCCTTGAGCTATATTACATCTGATTTTTTTAAAGAAGAAAAAGGGAAAAAAGAACAGCTAATTTCCTTAAATAAATATAAAATAATCGATGTCGTCGTGACGAAGCGGCGCAGCGTCTGAGTGTAAACGCGATGGTTGTAGGTTCGCCTCCCATTCGGGAAAACCTAATATTTTCATTATCTCGCTCTTGCAACAAAATAAAATCAGTTTCGCCACTCAAATGTTTCAAAAAAAGGACGGAATGTAAGGAGCAGAGTGTCCTAACACTAGATTTTCTTACCTGGCCATATATATAGCAATACGTGGGATACAGCGTGATTAAAAGTGAAAAAAAAATATAACAAAATTCAAGTTTCTACAATTAAAGTTCAGTAGTTCCACGGTAAGGGGGGCACCCGCAGATAAGCGCGGATCAAATGGGCCTTTGTTTCTTGTACCAGCCCCTCTGCCCTCGGCCGTGCTTCAATTAGACTGTGTGAAGATCGACCAAGGATTTGTACTGAAAGAGCATTATTTATTTGTTTACTTTTGATTTAGTTCTAAATTGGGGTGGCTGTAACTGTTTTCATATGAATTTCTGAAGTATTTAAGATTGAGGCCGTCACAGTGCAGTGGCAAAGACTGTGAAGGTGATTGTTTGAGTTCGATTCCCACTCGAGGAAATGAACCATCCCGCTCTCAACTTTTGGCGAATTCTGGAGGCATTGAGTGTTGAATGGTTCAAATCCGCGCTTTGCCTCGATATCAAAACGAAGAAATGAATATACTTACTAAATAATTCTTTTCCTCGACTGGGATTTGAACTCATAACCTGTAGCCTTTACAGTAACACGCTTGTGCCCCTGCGCCACGACTGGCTCACAGATAAACATTTTAACTAGGAACCTACATACATTTTTATCATACGGCCCGTATCTGAAATACGGTTGTCAGCATCGATAAGACTCGCAAGACCAGTTAGACTCCCGAAGCGGGAACCTCAGAGCGCGGCGTACCTTAAATCCTGCACTATGTTTATCTTCCCTTTGTTTGAGTTCGAGTGGGCTTCGTTGTGCAAAGAAAACAAAAGACGCCCTGTTTGTACTATAACTCAATCGAAATACAGTAGTTTGTAGAGATTACGTTATGTAGGTTTTATATTTTTTTCTTTTTATTTAATTTTATGCGGAATCAATGGTATTTACTGATATTAAATTCTTTGAGCCAGTCGTGGCGCAGGGGCATAATCGTGTAACTGTAAACGCGAGAAGTTGTGGGTTCTATTCCAATTCGAGAAAATGGAATATTTAATTTATTGATTTCTTAGCTGTAGTGTCGAGACAAAACGTGCCGTTGAGTTTCGCCAACAACACACCATGTCCCAAAAACTGGGCAGCATGCGGAGAAAGGATTATATTAAATATTTTTAAACATTTTTTAAAGTGTTATTCCACACTTTTTTAAATATTTTTACCGACCGACCGACCGACCACGGACCTGGTCGGTTTCCAGAAGGCGCGGGTTGGCGCGTAAATGTTTAAAAATATGTAAAAAAATAGTATTCTCTCTTGCTAAACGATAATTCTTAGTAATTATCTTTGGGTAGCGGAAATTTGTAAAAATCTCCCTACAGAGATACTAACAACATAAATAAGTTGTAACAAGCGTATAAAAATTTCGATGTAGCTTGATGAGAACGTATGGCTTAGTGGTCAGAGCGCCTGGTCAGTTTCCAGGAGACGTAGGTTTAAGTCCCGCTACGTCCAAATTTTTATACGTTTTCTAAATAAGTAGGATTATATTAATATTACCCTGTTAGTTCCTTCTAACCTGCAACATGCGGGATACAGTCAACAATAATCCCGTCAGACCCAAACTGTACCATATTTTTGGTATCAAAATGACAGAGTGATGACTCGTGTCTCGTGACTCTTTGACTACAGGCTCGAGGCAGGCCAGGCCTCACATTCACAAATAGAGGAAGAAACAAACCAGCATTCCTCTCGGTAATTGAGACGATTTGCAACCGCCCGCAATTACACTGTATATTTATATACAACCACTAACCGCACGCTAGTTCGTGTTAAATATAATTCTCTATGTTCAGAACTATGTTGTTTTAAGTTTAAAACCCATATATAGAAGGGTAGGCAGATGGAACCTTGTGTTAAAACACTCCGTTCCTCATGTTTCGCTGAATTTTCGAGACATTGCGTGGAAAAAAAGAGTGTTTTATTATTTTTATATTTAAATTTTGGCTCGGACTTTATATACTCTTAGATGAAGAGGCTAGTCAGGAGACATTTCATTCGTCGCTTTTTGTTTCTTGTCTTTTGGGTAGCTTAATGATTGTAGGAATCTTACCCAACTTTAACCTTAATTAGTAATATGTGAACGTAAAAGAATTAAATTATGTAAATGTAAATTTTAACAACTATGTAAATATAAGCGTTCGAGTAATAAATCAATCTAATGCTACTATACGAAACTAAAAATTATGTTTGTTTATTTTTTCAGGCAGAGCGATGGTTACAACACCTCCGTTCCCCACTGCGCGCCGAATTCTGAAGACATTGTATGTTGATTGGCGGAATTCAACGCCACGCTTTGCCTCGACACCACAGCGAAGAAATGAAAATATCATTATATAAATATAAAATATTTAATTTTCTCGAGCGAGAATCGAACCCACAAACCGTCGCTTTTATAGTCACATGGTTGTACCCCTACGCCAGGACTGGCCTCAACGATTATTATACATTTAAATTTAAACATAAATTTACATTTAACTCTTAAATTCCAAAATCAAAGCAAAAATCCAGTAAAACATAATAGTACAAATGTACATAGTCCGTTTGTAATGTAAATCCTCCGCATATATCAAAACGCGAAACAAAACGTTTGTGTAGTTTTGGCGGAAGCGGAAGGAAGAATGCAAATTAAACTTTATAATTGATTATTTAGCAGTTTTGACGGATTTGAAGCGGGTACCCTCCGGTGGACGGCGTTGAGATTCGGGAAACGTCTCTAAACATCTAAATTCTGACGTTTTCGACCCATGTCTATATTTCTGCCAAATTAAGTTAGTTCGTAAAGCTAACTAACTATATAGGATAGGGTTGATCCTACAGTTATGTAGTTTACGTATTTATATAATTCTTGTAGGATTTTTTAACAGCTTTCCCTATTTATAATATATTCTTTATTGCTCTAAATACAAATATTAGAGAAAGTACAATATAAACAATTTATTTGCTATGATCGAATGATCGCTAGATGAGGTCGCAGTCGATACGTGAAAGCAGGAAAGGCAAGATGATGTAGTCAAAAAGAAAAAATAATAATGCAAATCATGTAAGAAATGTAATGTATTTTTAACATTTTTTATAGCATTATTTCACACTTAGGAAAGAAAAATACTTATTTAGAAAACGTGTAAATTTTTTACGTAGCGGGACTCGAACCCGCGCCTCCTGGAAACCGCCCGACATGCGCTTGACTACTTTACTAACGTACGTACAATGTAACGTATGAATGTATGGCTTAGTGGTTTCCAGGAGGCGCGGGTTCGAGTCCCGCTACGTTGAAAGTTTTATACGTTTTCTAAACATGTAATATAAATGATTAGTACAGGTTTCAGGGTTGACTAATCTGACACCTGATTGGGCCTTAGTATGATTTTCGGATAGATATTTGTACGATGAGTATGAGTATACGTCACTCCCCCGAGTGAGAATCGAACCCACAACAATTACGTGTACAGTTAACACGCTGTGCCGCTGTGCTACGACACCCTATAATATATAAAACTTTAATGAATGTTTTAAACTTTAAAATACTATGGGCAGTAGCAGATGCTGTAGTCGAGATAAGAAATTTAATGTTTTAGAAATCTAGACAGTCCAATTAAATAAGAACTAACTAGGTCGACTAATTATAATAATTTCAACAGTATATATATTTTATTTTCAAAAATATCTTCAAAGATAAAACTTTGTATTTCCCAAGTATTCGAGGTATATGCTAGTGGGCTAATTTTATACAGATTTTTCAATGAAAGTTCTTTGAATTTCAAAACTATTCATGATTGAAACAACATATTTTTGTTAATTAATTATTAATTAAGTTTTAGAGCACAAAGGAAAATAGCTATTATTTAACTTTACGTATACACTTTCAATTACAATTTTGTAAAAAAGAAACAACATTTTTTTAGTTTCGTTATTTAGAACTTAATGCCACGAGACTCTATTCTCCATTTTTTGTTTAAATTCGAAACATGCTATACTTATACAGTGACGTAACTCAACCCCACGCCTTGTCTTATCTCGGACAAATAACAATAGTTCATTGTCTTGAGTGCGTATCGAACTATATCAATTGGTAGATACCAATTGTCGATCTCAAGTCGATCACAGTACAAAATATTATATTTGTCGATCTCTTCTCCTCTCCTTTTTTCTACTTTCTGACAATCCAAGCGTAATATTTATTTAGAAAACGTATAAAAATTTGAACGTAGCGGGACTCGAACCCGCGCCTTCTGGAAACCGACCAGGCGCTCTGACCACTAAGCCATACGTTTTCATCAAGCTACGTCGAAATTTTTATACGCTTGTTACAACTTATTTATGTTGTTAGTATCTCTGTAGGGAGATTTTTACAAATTTCCGCTACCCAAAGATAATATATATATTACTAGCGGACCCAAACGCGGCTTCGCCCGCTTGAACTATACGAATGCTTATTAGATATATTGATGAAATTGTTTTTGAAAATATCAAACTAATTTAAATGAAAAAAATTATTAGTAAACGTAATCATATTAAAATATTAATAAAAAAACTAAACAAAACCAGCATACATACATTATTAATATCATCAAAGTAAAATAAATATTTAAAAGTATTAAAATTAAATGTGTTGTGCTATGTTTTTGCAAGTGCATGTGGTTATTTACACAATACTCAAATACAGTAAAAAAATATTATATTTTTTGTCTCTGTCTGTCTTTCTATTTCCCCGAACTAATGTCCAGAATAACTGAACTGCTTTTTATTGGACTTTTAGTGATCGACTTTACTTATTTACCCAGGAAAAATCTTTTGATATGTTTTCCTTGCGCGCGCACATAGATATTGTATGAAATAACTAAAGTCCTTTCTACATTAAATATGATAAGTTTTGCGAGCAATATCAAATAAAATCCTAAAAAACTATAATATAATTTATTAAGTGTGTAACAACGGTATAGATAACCATCCAACCGAGATGAAATAACCAACAATTCCTTCCTTAAACAATAAATACTTAAATAATACTATGCCTATGCCGCGCAGGGCCGCAACTTACACCACACCAAGAAATTAATGAAAATCTAACTAATCTACTGCTCGTATAAGCGAAGAACCAAAGAAAAGTATGAATTAAATATAAACACTAAATAATTACATAAAAATTAACAGTAGTTCGAAAATGTATGAAAATTTACAAAACTGTCAAAGTCATGTGCCCGTTCAGTCATACTATGCTGCTCGTAGGCTAGGTCATTTCGAATCAGTGACATCTCCTTAATTATTTATTAGAATATTATACAGTAAACTATTATTTCAATCTAGTTGAAATGCTAAAAGTTACTATTATATTTATTTTCATAAGGATCAATATCAAATTATAGAAAATACATACAAAACCCGATAAAAACCCGATAAGTGTAGAGTATTAATTAAAATGGTTACTTTTGCTCAACCTTCAGAGATGAACATGGTATATGTATCGCGGACTTTTTTAAACATTAAAGAACAATATTTTTGTAAAACATTGTTTTTATGTATCTCATAAGGTTGAGTCGGCGCGCGCCATGTATGCGTTAAGCAAGCTCCTATTAGGTGACGTTTTCTTATAACAACAAACAAACTTTGCAAACCGTTGCTTAGCAACGGTCGGTTGTTATTAACACGGCAGAATAAATTGCCTGTCAAACTAAAAAGTATTTTAATATATTAGTATATATCGACAATATTACAAATATGAGAAAAAAAAGTAACCTATGTTCATCCGAAGACCCTCAAGTATCTCTATATGAGTATTTTATCACAATTGAATTAGCGGTTTGGCCCTGATTGCGTAAAAGACAGGCAGACAGACAGACAGAGTTACTTTCGAATTTATATAGGTATGGATATATATTTATATAGGTATGGATATATTATCTTTGGGTACTATACTTAGAATTATTGTTTGGCAAGAGAGAATACTATTTTTTTTTTTATATTTTTAAAGTGTTTTTTAATGTGTTCTAATGAACGTATGGATTAGTGGTCAGAGCGCCTGGTCGGTTTCCAGGAGGCGCGGGTTCGAGTCCCGCTACGTTCAAATTTTTTACGTTTTCTAAATAAGTATTTTTTTTCCTAAGTGTGGAATAACTCTTTAAAAATGTTTAAAAAAAAATCCAAGCGTAGTGAAACAAAATTGGAAAATTGAAGTCGGAAATCGAACACTAAATCACGATGTGTAGCGTAGTACAGACCTATCAACCCCGCGGCAGTTTCCCTCAAATTGTCTTTTTTTAAACATGTTTTTTTTTAAATAAAAGCTGAAATTTTGCTTTCATATGATTGTTTGTTCAGTATAATGAACGGTTATCGAGTCCTGAACTACCCTTATTTGTATTAAGAAAACGATTTCGTTAAAAATATGTTGTTACTATCAACGGCAATTGGCTAGTCGTAGCGCAGGGGCACTAACGTGACACTGTGACACCACGTAATGGTGTAAAAGAACGCAGTGTCTAATCACTATCGGCTTTCATGTCCCCTCTGCTTTATGTGGGATATAGCGTTAATACAACAAATTTTAGATACAATTAAATTTTTTTCTTTATTTAAGACATTGTAGACAGAATGTTGTAATTTATACATAAATCGATCTTTTCCGCCCTACTTATAAAGAGTTATTGAATCACGCCGACTCTAATAGTTGTAGTTGCCCGTCACGAGTCACGGCTGTTCTAATTATCTTTGTAATTAGTTCCCGTCTGCTCTCGGCTCCGTCATCCTCGGGGTATACGCTATCACTCCGACGCACTGGCTGTGCAACTTGACTTTGGCTGGCTGATGCTGCTTTTGCTGTGGATATATTTCTAGTGTTATATTTCTAGAAGTTACATGCAATATAAATAGAAAATTTTTTGAACGTCGAGTAATTTACTACCGGTTTACTATACAGTAAATATTTACTATATTAAAAAAAAAGTTTCACGTTCACAGAAGGGTAGGCAAAGGGAATTCGATTTGACGTTAACTAGATTTTTTTTTAATTAGTCATAGTCCCAATACGCAAAATGAGCAGCATAACATGGCATTTTCGGAGAGCAAATAAGTAGAGGAAACCCGTAGAGTAGAGTAGAGGAAACCCAGAAAAGAAAAATAAAGAGGAGGAGAAAAAGTAAGTGATAAGACACTTCATTCCATATTTTCCGCTCAATTTTCAAGGCCGGAGAGAGCAAATTAACATAATATAGTCCACTGAGTGGACGACAACGACAACAATATACAACATATAACATAACTTCGTACAACATAAACTGTAGTTAATTTATGTACTGGTCAGATTATCAAGGGAATTTGTTTATTTCAATTACTTATACGTAATATATATAAAACATATAAAAATATTTTAAATGAAACTATTTTAACCGGATTAATCGAGTATGTTTTGTGTTATACATTTTTGGAAGCGATTAATCTGGTTAAAATAATTTCATTTAAAAAATGAAATAATCGTGAAAATCAAAGAACTTATTAATATAAAAATACTCATATAAAAAAAAATAGCGCTTTTGATCGATTTAAGTTGCTCAAAATATTTTAGCTCTACATGAATTCTATTTCAACTTCAAACTGCTAAAATAATGGCGTGATTTTAATTTTTATAAACTTTAAGAGCCTAAGAGCACTCAATTTTATGCGTATTTAATGAAAAACAGCTAAGTTCGAGTCGGACTTGGCCATAGAGAGTTCCGTACTAATTTCAGTTCATTGTAAGTCAACAATAAGTACAGCCCAGAAAAGTTGACAAACCTAAGTTAGCGTATGTATAATTTTTTTACGAAATATAAGTTTGTTTGTTTTCATGATGAAAAAACAAAACGAGAATGCGTAAATACTCGTATATTGATTGCGTTGACCGTAGGAGCTTGATTTTTTCTGTTCTCTGCAAACCACTACCAAACCATAGACAAAAATATTTGATATTAATTTCGACTTAATACCTCTACGTTATCTCAATATAAACGGCCATGACAGACGGAAAGATGGACAACAAAATGATTCTATAAGGGTTCGGGTTTTTTCCTTTTGAGGTACAGAACCCTAAAAAACAGTTTTATGCTTAATTTTTAAGACAGTATACTGAGTGGTGGAACTCAATGCCGCACTATGTCTACTAGATATAGATATCGAACTCCCAACCAAAGTTTTACTTTACTTCATATATGGTACATTCCTTTGCAATCATACTATTATTCTATATTTTTATATTCATTCAACTGACTACAACACTATCTTCATATAATTATAAGTAGAAGTGAGTAACAAGTGGTACAACACTAGCGGTCGTGTCGCAGTCGCCGCGGCGCTCACTAATTACGAACATAATTAGTTGACGCTCGCACCGATCTTTACAACGTACGATAGACACGACTTTTTATATTAAAAAAAAATTAAGTATGCGGTAAAATAATTTAAGTACGCGGAAATCGGTTATATAATATATAATTCTTATTTTCGTAACAAGATAAAACGCGGTGTTGAGTTCCGACCACTTACCACGCAATATCTTGAAAATTGGGCGGTGAGTAGGAGTGTCTTAATGCTACGTTCACGCTGTGTTCTCTGTTATATAAAGGGCACAGCGTGAAGCTAAAAAACATACTTATCCAAATAGTATTTGAACCCATAACCATAGATCGGCGATAATTAATTACAGTTGTCTCTAACTTTTTTTGGTTCCTTAAATATTACAATAGATACCGCCCTGTGACAGACATACAGACAGGACAGAGGGGCTTGTCTTATAGGGGAGTTGCTTAATATGTATTATGTTTAAGATTGGGGTCTTTTGCACCCCTTGCTTATGGAACCCTAATGATATTCAATGATATTTTAGATAATTATTTATTAGAAATATTTCAATACTATATATCGCATACAAAAATATATTGGATATTATAGTTTTAAGCATTCAGCTTCAAGCTTTTTCCCGCATAACAGGGTAGAGAGAGAGAGTTAATTCATTCCGTTCCTAATATTCCTACGAATTTTCGAGATGTTGCGAGGTGAATGGCAGAACTCAACCTGGTACTAAACGTGGTAAAGTAAGGTTCAATATAGTCTATAAATAGTCTTCCTCGATAAATAAACTATCCAATATAAAAAATCACATCAAACAAAAAGTTTCTGAGATTAGCGCGCTCAATCTAACAAACTGTTCAGCCGTATAATTTTAGTGTAAATTTTACTTTAAATAGTACAGTCGTGAAGAGTAACGCTTCGCCTTCAAAACCCTTATCGAAGTCGAACTCACAGGATTCGTGTTACATAATCTGCCGACAAATTTGATTTTGAGAGGAAATTGCTTATGAGTACACAATGGTTAGAATAATTATTATTGACGCGTTAAACTTAAGAATATATTCTCATATTTGTACCTCTTGAGAGAATCGAGTAATAAAAAAATATAACTTTTGTCTATTATATGATTGAGAATGGAATTTGAACTTGCAACTACCATGTTGACACAAATCCATGCAAACTAAGCCTTGATTCAAGTATGACCTCTTTACACATTTTCCCGCATAGCATGGTAGGCAGAGAGAACTCTCAGTACGAAATGTCTCGAAAATTGGGCAGTATGCGGGGAACGAGACACTCCATCTAAACATAAGGTTCCCCTTGCCTGCCTTGTTCTACGCAGGATATAGCGTGAAGCTAAAAACAAAACTAAAAGTATAATTTGTTCTATTTCTCAGCAGTATAGCTAAGGTTTCAGGAAATTCACGCAGCAAAATGAGGTAGTACCCGCGGGAAATGCTTTAAGTGCGCTTTTCTTCATGACTCCTCTTAGTGATGTTAAAATTAAACAGGCTGCGTCCAGAGAGTACTCGCTACTGAAAAGTATGAGAAAATATCATGAAATAGTATTTATGATTTTTTATGATAATATCAAACCAATTTATAAATTGAAATTTGTTATTTGTTACTAGTTCATCTATTTTTTTAATTTTACACTGTAACCTGCACATAGCTAGGAGATAGCTTAGTGTCCAGATATTTCGTTCTCCATTTTCCCGGTTTATTTCAAACATTTTCACCAACCACAGATAAACAAACATCAAACGTTCACTATTAAGCACAGATCATGGACAGCAATAAAAACTTGGGAACGCAAAAAGGTCAGACCGCAGCTCAGCCATCGCGGGCTCAGAATCAAAATGTAAATGCGAACAAAAAGCGGGGCTTAGACAACAAATAAACGCCGCCCAATGAATAGATTAGTCCCGACCAATATTTGACGAGGATAATTGAGTAAGTTTAGACACCCATACAATACGCGAGTCAGTCAGTTTGTCAAACAGCAGTTAACTAAATCACCGGCCGCGGGTGATCGTGGAAAAGGCATGTTTAATTCATGGATAGTACGATCTGTCTGATGATAGAAGATTAAGGTGATGTGAGGGCAATGTCTCTATATTGGGTCTCATGTCTGTGTTACGAGGGACTCGTGAGTTAAAGTAGTCGTAGATAAGGGTCAGCTATGTTTATGGTATATGGTAGGGTAGGTGTCGCCATACTTTTGTGCATTAATTCCATTTGAAATTTTTTCTTTTATTTAAGAATATTTAACTAAAATAAATATAAAATTTAAATTTTTTGTCGACTGAGAAGGAAAAACGTGTGGACCAATTTTGATAATACTTGGATACTTTTACGTCTCATAATGTAAATTGCAATATATATGATGTGACTTTGGCAATAGTTTTTGACTAAGAACTAAAACCTGTTCATGTTCGTTTTATCCTATCCCCGTTTATGTTAGACAAAGCGCAATGTCTCAGAGAACCCTCTATCTCACCATTATATTCTCACACTTTTTATCGCAATAAGCATGTGAGGTAAAAGTTAAGATATATTTACTTTAATTGTGCATATGGCATTTGCCAATAGGCTATTTAAAGTTACTTTTCTTTTTTTTGGACGTAAAATTGAACGAATAACATAAAAATTTACAGACTGTAACAGCGAAATCAGATAGGGAGGATAGAGGGTATACTCTTCCTGAGACTGTTAATTGTTTAGGTTCTATTTAGAGATCGGGACGGCACATGTCTTAAGGCAGATGTCAAACGTGTTCTTATTGTACGAGAAATTAGAGAAAGCAAAATGATTCTTTGGCTTTCCCAAATAAATTCACCATTTTAAGATCCATTCAATTAAACCAAAATCAACATTAAAATGTAACATTAAGCAATTTTTTATAAAGGGAAAGAGCACATAGACACTATCTTTCTAGTTATCTGGGAAAAAGGAAAAAAGGCAATGTGTTTTGGAAGGCAGAGTATTTGTTCCCATATGGAAATGTAAAGAAAACGGGTTGAATGACTATGATAATTATTACGTCAATCCATCCTTCCTTCACTGCGAGTGCCACTATTAACATGACAAAAATAAAAACTTACTACAGCAACAACCAACCATTATATTAATAAAAAAATGCACAAACTTTTCAAATAAACGAATTCCAATAGAATAATTAATATAACGATTCGATAAAATTTCATTACTACAGCGCAGCGGACCGCGGCGCGTCGGTGTCGGTGGTGGTGGTGGTGGATGGTGGATGCTGAATGATGGATACAGTACAGAGTCGTCGCTGTAAAGTCACAGCGACAATAAATCAATTTTAGTTTATACTAAAACATCGGCTATGTTTTTATTTGTTATGGACTTCGACCGCCGAGTTAATTGAACTATGGTGTTTCATTTTACAATATTGACTACTGCAGGCCGTTGTGGCACAACTTGTGACTGAAAACGCGATGGTTGTGGGTTTAATTTCCACTTATTCCTATTAATTATTTTATATTTTCATTTCCTCGTTCTGGTAACAAAATAAAGCGCTTTATTGTGACCCGCCATTCACCTGGAAAAAATCAACTAGAAAAAACGAAAAGATAACATGACAAAAAATCCAGCAGTTTTATTATATATAGTAGGGTAGATTGAGAAAACTTGGTGTTAAGACACAAGAGCGCGGAATTGAAAATAATTTAACTATACATAATTATTTCCCAAATGGGAAATAATCCTAGAACTATCGTTCTTACTTCCACGCTACCACACACTGTGCCACGATGGCCTCTATATTTCATACGTGAATCGATTCTAAATAGAATCAAATACAAAATATCCTTAAAATTGAATATAAAATTACATTTTACCGACGTTTGTTTGACATTCAAATGAAGGCGTTAGATTGATCGCAACACAACGTCTCAGTAACACTCACGACGTGAGCGAGCATGTACCGATGAATCATTTTATCTGTGATTCATCATAATTTATAAAAAAAAAACATTACTTTTTAATATGCGTGGGATTTTTGTAACGTACATCAGATTTTTGCTTAATTAAAATGAACAAGCAAAAATATTATATAAGTAATATAAATATTATATTTTTATGATTTTTTTTATTATAATATTTTAAAAGTTTTTTTTTATATTTATGTGATGTACAATCGTGAATATAATCGGTATATAACATAATAGGCAGCGAAAACATAGAATTAAGACACTCCGTTCCCCATTTTCATTTCTTTTTTTGAAATTTTACGTGTTGAGTGTTGGGACTATAAGGGCAACTATAAGGGCTTTAAATAAAAAAAAGGATTTTGTTTATGTTTTCAAATATAATCCTTATCATTTCAATAGGTGAAGCGCGGCGTTGAATTCCGCCACTCAACACGTAATGCTTCCAAAAATCGGCGAAAAATAGGAATGAAAGTATCACAAGACGCTGTTCCACTTTGCCGCGACGCGACGGCCTCAATTTCAAGTAAAAATTTCCACACGTTAAATCTTTTCAATATCAATTTTTAGCGGCAGCATCGGCTTGTTTGTATTTGACACACTTGCCACACACCGCCTGGATGTGAGTAAGTCAGTACATTTCAAGCCGTACGTATTCTAAGTCTAATCCGATGACAGAAGCGCAGCACCTGCGAAGAAGCTTCTTCTGCGAAGAAGCTTTGCGAAAATTGTCCTCCAGTAATCTTACCTAACAAACCTGCAGTACCGACCGACGGCTTTATTAGATGATATTAGTTTGTTCTTGTCTTCAAACCGAACTGAAGCGGCTTGAGATTGTCTTTATATGAGGTTGAGGTTTGAGGTTTGGAGCCAAAATATTATAGATTTTAATAAGAGCCAATAAATATTATTAGTTTCTCTTTTCCTAATAATTTCAGGTTCAAAAGATAATTATGTCCAGTTTTTTTGTATTATAAAAATATTTCACTATGACATATAAAGCAAAGCAGCCTCACGTTTTTTCTCACAAAGCAGGATCGACAGAGAGAACCTAGTGTTAAGACACTCGGTTTCTAACATAGTATCTAGGTACATAATAATTTTGAAGTTGGAATGTTGGGTGATGTAAACCAAGGTAAATATTTCTACGAATGATAATAGAACTCGAATCCACGACCCTTGCGTTCACTGTCAGACACTGTGCCTGTAGCAATTTTTTTTAAAAATAATAACTTTTTATAGAGACAACACAAAAAGTATTATAAAATGAATAATTCAGAAAAAAAAAACAGCATACATTTTATGCTCAATGTACAACGTGACAGAGTATTTAAATTAATATTAGTTTTGGGGAAACCGTGCCAAGTCTACATGTCGACTACAAGTGGAGTAGAGCGGCGAGTAGGCTGGCGACGGGACCGGGGCAGGCCCGTCGCGGCCCAAATTATTTATACAGTACGATCGACAAGTTGTGGCCATTCTGAAGTTATACGGCACGTCTTTATGAATTTTTGCATTTTGTTCACTCGGGAAATATAAAATACAAAGTAAGAAAAATCCTAAAATCAATTCCGCTTAGCCATCTACAGTTAACTCCAGGGCAGCCACGACTCCTCGACTGTACTGTACGCTGATTTGTTAATCCACAACAAAAGCCTTTGATCTGTAGCACAAACTTCCGGCCTCTCTCCCACTGCTCCCTCCCACTCCCTCCCTCCCCCTCCACGATAAGCGTTTGCAAGAATTCGTCTTTTATCTTTTAACGGGCACACTTACTGAGTTTTTAATTCAGCTTCCGAGTTGTACGAAATAAATTCTCCGCAGACTTCCTTATTTTTGTGTTTCTGGATAAGTCTTGGGAGTGGATGATAATGTGTTGTGAAAACAATTGTCGTGTTCGCAACAAATTTTGATACTGGGAGTACTGGGTGTTCCTTTTTTTTAGCTTCACGTTATATCCTGGATATAGCAAAGTAGGCAGAGGAAACCTGGGAACCTAGTGTTAAGACACTTCGTTTCAATTAAAATATTTCCCCGTTCCCAATTTCCACCGAATTTTGAAAGCGTTGCGTGTTGAGTGGCGGAATTCATCGCCGCGATTTACGGGGGTACATTTACTATACAGATTAAATATCAGGGATATTAGCGACCCATGCGTGGCTTCGCCCGCTTATACTTCTTTTATATTATAAGTTTGAACGGGCTTGGCAAATTAAATAGGTATATTTATTATATAAATTTTATGCCATGTGTTATATTAAAGGATAAGCTATATTACTGTAAAGATTCATCTAAATTCATTCGGGTTTCGTTTTTGAGCGAATTTGAAACATACATACATACTCACAAACTTTTTAATAAGTAAGATTAGTAAGTCACTTAGTCATTATAACCAAAACATGCTTTGTATAGGCCCACTATTTTTAAACTCACTTCATCAACTAATACAAGTCCAGTAAAATGAATGAAAATTTCTACAAAATAAGCTGTGACTGTAACTTGTCAGTTTTAGGGCAACGGTCACAGGAATGATTATATTTGACAGAGCACGGTATTGAGTTCCATCTCACAAAATTCAATATCTAGATTTCAAATTGAATGTCTCGGTTAATAGAATGTCATAACATTAATGTCCTTTTGCCTAATCTTCTACATCCAGGATACAGCGTGAAGCTACTTTGTAATAATAACGATAACAAATTAGCAATAAAACACTATATAGAACAATTTTTTCAATAACCGAAGTTTCCACAAAGACTTGTTCCTCGCTCATTTAAAGAGTCGCGCTTCAAACTTCGAGTAGCAGTAATTAGCAATGAGTGTCTGATCCTGTTTAG
Organism: Heliconius hermathena; assembly: GCA_013403705.1. Classification (NCBI taxonomy): domain Eukaryota; kingdom Metazoa; phylum Arthropoda; class Insecta; order Lepidoptera; family Nymphalidae; genus Heliconius; species Heliconius hermathena. The sequence goes on along the minus strand of JAAIXJ010001820.1, from coordinate 30,937 downwards.
AAACAGGTGGCTTTTGCTGTCTGAAACAATATGGTATAGATCGTGTAAAAGTTGGGGTTCGTACCCCAAGCGTGCAACTGTAAACGTGACGGTTGAGGGTTCGATTCCCACTCGGGGGAATGAAATGTTTAATATTTTCATTTCCTCGCTCTGGTAACGTTGCCTCGTTACCAGAGCGAGGCGAAACTAAACTGTGAAGCTTTAAAAATATGAACACTCACAAAAATCTTTTTTGAAATGACAATATCTCCGTACAACGGGGCATTTAATAGACAATATATCGGACCAAGTCGATTGTCGATGGAACAACAGGTACCTTACAAAATCCGGAGGAGTTTTGTTAATAATCCAGGTAAACTATTTTTTTTCTTCACTCCAAGCTTCACTTTGTATCCCGAACACATCAGGTTAGGCAGATATCACCCAGGCAGAGGATCTTATGACACTCCGTTCTCCATTCAGTATTGAGCGGTGAAACTCAACGCCGCGCTTTGTCTCGACACCAGACTGGACACTGGGGATCGAATCCACAACTGATCGCGTCATTGTACTCCTGCGTCAAGTAGTCATGTCTATTCAATAAACATTACTACATTGATAAGACTGAGTATGAGGGATGTCTTTGTCTACTGTTAAAACTTATCAAAACAACAATATGGGTAGCTCACAGATACTTATCTCAGAAAAAAATGTTTCTTTGTTTCAGATATCAAAACTCAGGCAGGTGCAGAGCGCGCACCGCCTGTCAGAATGGCTGTGTCAGAGCATAGTCATATTTCCAACGTAAACACGTGGCCAATTTCTAATCAATAATTACTACTCTCATTTTTTTTTTGGGCCAGTCGTGGCGCAGGGGCACAAAGTGTGACAGTAAAATCGACAGGTTGTGGGTTTGATCCCCACTCGAGGAGATGAAATATTTACTTAATTTATATTTTCATTTCTTCGCTCTGGTGTCGAGGCTAAGCGCAGCGTTGAGTTCTGCCTCTCAACACGCAATGCCTCCAGAATTCGGCAGAAAGTGGGGAACGGAGTGTCTTAACACTAGGTTCCCTCTTCCCCACTTTTGATAAAATGATAATATAAACAAACAAAGAATGTTGAAATTTGGAGCACAGGAGAACCTAGTGTTAAGACGCTTCTTTCGCAAGCTTTCGGTCATTTTTTTCGAGAAAACTTTCTGAAATAACCTTCTTATAATTAATCGAATTAAGTTTAAAACCAGCTTCACGCTGTATCCTGCATATACTGGTAGCACGGTAGGCAGAGCAAACCTATTGTTAAGAAATTTCGTTCCCCACTTTCCGCCGAAATTAAAATTTATTTAAAATAATTGATTTTCTATACTAACACTTACCCCTTAAGCGATTTTTGAACAAAACATATTTCACAATATTTTTTGTACAACTTTAATATTATTAATAATTATAAGAAAACGTGAAGAAAAAATTCGTCCCCCAAAAACTATCCAAAAGTCGATACTACTAACATCATTATGTGAGATCGTTATCACATTAACTTAACGTATTAACGATTTGTTCTTTATCTATACGAGGGTTCCCTCCCTCATGCCCTACTCCATATATGCCATAATTCACTTAGACCCATTAGACATATAGAAATAATCATCGAATGGCCGTCTAACTGTACACGCGACGGTTGTGGGTTCAATTCCCAATCGGGATAAGGTAGTTTTAAAGGTAGTTATAATTTTAACTATTGAATATGCAATGATTTAAAAGTTAGGCGGCATATGGGGAATTGAGTGTCTTACCACTAGATTGCCACTGCCTTCACTGTTAGGAAGTTAAGCTGAAGAATTTGAGTTATATTTATTACCTCGTTCTGGTAATAAGACAAAGCGCGGCGTTGAGTTCCACTACACAAACTCACAATGTCTCAAAAATTCTATGACGCGTGTTACACGGATTATCTTAACATAATTTTCTCTTTGCCTACAATGAAATATGCGGGAAACAGCGTGAAGCTAAAAAAATACACAGTAAATCATCGAAAGCTATCAAAGTAACTGATTTGCGATTTGCGAAGGAACATAAAGCGTCGAGCCGGCGGGGGGTCGTCGATGAATAACATAACGCGAGTGAAATTAAAATGTCGCCATGTATAGAAAGGAGGGTAGACGCGGTCGCGGCGTCTAAATATGTGTAGGGGTGGAATTTTACGAAATTTGGCACATTTTTTTGTGTTTTTTTTTTTAATTAGAAATATATACTTGGAAACCTGGATAGGTTTCGGTAATTTAATCTTAGAATTTTAAAAGATACTAATTTGTATGCTTAGTACTATTATAAGGCTGAAGAGTTTGTTTGGTTGGTTACAATAATCTCAGGAACAAGCGGGTTTAAATGAAATAATTATTTTGTGTTGTATATTCTATTTATAAAGGAACGCTATTAAGCAATATAAAATCACATTAGTCACTTTGGTCTAACCAACGAATTCCTTAAATTTAATATAAGAATCAACATAAAGCTTACTTTCCTGCTAACAAATATTTATTTGAACTATTTTTTTTTATATTTTAAGAGATATTTCTAAATTACTTTCAATGTAGGTACATATATACGTCTTACACTGCTGACGACATAGAGAACCTAGTGTTAAATCACTGCGTTCTCCGCCAAAAAAAAGAAATTATATAAAAAAAATTGTACCAACCCTACACCTAGCTCAAGCGAGTCACAGATTATTGAAATGTACTCGCTGCCTACTATTGTCGCTTCACGAATACTTTTGTAAACCCACTGTGCAATACTCTGCCACAGGATTATGTACCTTAACATATTAACTTAAAGTCACTTCTCCTTCTAATCACTAGTCGCGGGTTCAAATTTAATCTCATACAGATAAATCATTTTAAATCTTTACTAAAACGGCTTCGTCGAGTGAAAATGTTGAATATATATATATATATATATATATATATATATATATATATATATATAATATAATAGTACTTATAGTTCTAAAGAAACTGCGTTTTGCATTATGCGATTGAATTCGCATCTGTATAAAGATCCTTTTTGGCTTACGTGTCGTCTGGCAAGTTTGTTTTATGAAATTTTAAATGTAAGTCGTGTCAGTGCCGTCTGTCAGTATAATTTACTTTATACATTTTAGTGCTGTGCAATTTGAAACGTGGTTTTTTTATTTAAAATGTGGTATTTTGCAGACCATTTTTCTGAAAGCTTTCAAATAGAAGTATCAGTTTTTGTAATAGTTATACTTTAAATATTTTTTTATGCTTGATGAATAAAGCTTTAGAAATCTATTTGTATAAGCAAGTAAGCGATGCCACATCTATGAATTAAAAAAAAAACAAACCGGACAAGCGTGAGTTGGGCTCGTCCACTGAGAGTTCCGTACAGAAATTGGAGGTCTCGAGCTTTTTCTGAAATTCAAGTCACCGGAAGTTCACCGGAAGTATATACCTTATAAAGTTTGAATCCTTTCATATTGCCAAAATACGCTTTTTACGTTAATTACCAAATTTTACTTTTATCTAATTTTTACTTTTTACCTTAACACGTTTTTTGCGATATTAACAACCATTTCTTTTTCTTTAATGAAATGTAGAAATTTTTTTTTGGGAAATCATGGGGCCGTAGGTCTAAATGGTTTAAATTTCAAAAAATCCTAAAAATAACCCTAAAAGAATATGTACCTATAATTTTTTTATTGTAAAAGTTATGAAAAAATATTTTGAATTATTTTAAACACGCAACATTCTTCATGCCCTTAATGTAAAATCCTTACATTTTACGTGATAATAAAAAAAATCCTTTTATACGAGAAGCTTGTTTCATTCAATATAATTATATATTAATCCCTGTCTTTATTCTTCACTTTGCGTCTGTTTTGGTAATATAGTACTGGTTTTAGCTCTTATCAGATTAAGCAATTCCAAAATCAATATTACCTATTCCATGTAAAATTTGTTTAAATTTCCAAATTTTAGCCCAAAGTTGTAGTTCACGCTGTTGCTGTATTTATCAGGGTAGACAGAAATCTTGATTTAAGAACATTCGTTTCCCACGCACAGCCCAGTTATCGTAACATTATTTGATGAGAGGTGGAGCTCAACGCCGTGATTTGCCTATTTACCAGAGCGAGTAAACGAAAATAATTACTCCACTTATATGGGAACCGAACCCACACAGTCATATTTACGTTTCTTTACCATATATTATTATCATCATCTGATAAGGATGAATCATCTCACGACAAGGACTAACCAACAGTTAACATAACTGATGTCCTCTTTGTCCTCTTCATAATGTACTCGTACATTATGAAGAGGACAAAGCAAGTATCTACAATCGATAACATTAAACTTCTAATTGTCAAATTGTGGTAATCAAGTGGCTCTTACTGCAATGCTCTTGTAGCCTTACCGTGTATACGTACAGACATTTCTATATTAGAGTTATAGACCATATCGTAGATATAGTTTCAGAGAACTTTTTAGGTATATATTTTTCCATCACTTTATTCTAATAAAAACAAATTACTAATTAATAATTAATAAAGGCCGGTCGTGGTGCAGAGGCACAAAGTGTGACTGTAAAATCGACTGGTTGTGGGTTCGATCCCCACTCGAGAAAGTGAAATATTTATTTACATTTATATTTTCATTTTCTTCGCTCTGGTGTCGAGGCACAGCGCGGCGTTAAGTTCCGCCACTCAGCACGCATTGTTTCCAGAATTCGGCGGAAAGTGGGAGACGGAGTGTCTTAACACTAGGTTCCCTCTGTCTACCCTGCTGTGTGCGGAATACAGCATGAAGCTGATTTTTACTAATTAATATAACTCATTTCCTCGAGTGGAAATCGAACCCACAGCTAAAAACTAAAAGTCAAATTTAAAAAACATAACATTTAGTCCATTCCAACAACCCACCAAACAACTACAATAGAATTTGAAACCAGCTGTTTATTAATAAAAAACAATAGTGTAATCGCGTCCGTATTCCGTTACCGAGAACAATAACGGTCGTTAAGACATTTCTATTTAATTCGAGCGCCGTTACAACCATTGTTTGGAGTCGTGGCTTCGTAATAACGGTTTCATTTAGTTATTTTCTGAAGTCCCACTATTTGTTAGCGGCCAAATTACGGCGCTAGTAATTGGCCGGACGACGACTTGAGAGTAATTGTGAGTTACTTTAAGTAACTGTTACGGCTTAAACTTTATTAAATCGTCAAATTAGTATTTAATATAGCGAGAAAAATCCAGAACAAGTCATTTCGAACTATTATTACTACTTATATTGCCATTTTCAGACTTTTATTGCAGGGTAGTGGAACACAGCGCTGTGAACTGTTGCTTAACTAGACTAGGAACCTATTTTCAAAATTAAACTTTTTTTCCAGCTTCACTCTGAATGACCTAGTGTAACAAAAAATAAGGAATGGTCCTTATTTTCTATTGATATTTTCTAGACATTGTGTTTTGACTAGCGGAATTTATTATGTTACCAGACCAAGGACCAAACACCTCAATATAATATTGTTTTCTTATTTTTAAATTATAGGAATGTCGTCCAAGTCCAGCGGTTGATAGTGACTAAAACCATAAATCATCAAATAAAATGTGGTAAAAAGTGAGGAACGGAGTGTCTTAACACTAGGTTCCCTCAGCCTACCCTGCAGTGTGCGGAATACAATGTGGAGCTGAAAAAAAATGTGGTATCGGGTTTCACTATCCAATTTCCATTTACTTGACAAAGATATTGAGGCACGTGAAAATAGAGAATTGCACGCATTGTCTCTGTCTGTTAAAAAATTAAAATAAAAACAGGTTACGTCACTCACGTCGTCCACTCGAGGAGATGAAATATTTACTTAAATTTATATTTCCATTTCTTGGCTCTGGTGTCGAGCCAAAACGCGGCGTTGAGTTCTGCCACTCAACACGCAATGCCTCCAGAATTCGGCAGAAAGTGGGGAACGGAGTGTCTTAACACTAGGTTCCCTCTGCCTACCCTGCTGTAGGCGGGATACAGCGTGAAGCTAATTTAATTTAATTTATTTTTTTAATAAATCAAATAAAAAAAAGTTACAGTTAAAGTAATAATATTAATAACATAACTGATTTTAGTTCCTGGTCACGAGTAGAGGTGATATTTATATATCAGTTAATATTACAGTAAGCGATTTCTTGAAGGCCTTGCGCACTGCCCAAGAACTGATATAATGAACTGATATAACTTACAGGATGATCTGATATAACTTACAGAATAACGTATATGTAGATACACGTAGCTCTGTGATGTGGTGGTAAAAAATGGCGAGATAAATCGATAGCTAACGTTTAGCTGTGATAATTACATAAATATTTTTTTGTAGTTAAAACCAGGATCACCTATTCTTCGCAATTTAACTGCAACACGTATGTATACTAACTTAAAGTTGTTCAAACATAAAGACTTCAGTGGACGAGATGGAGGAAAATAAACGTTGTACATAATAATTATAAGAGAGCCCTTTTATATCCCCGTCTCTAATGTGAGGCCAGTTTGTTTGTTCCAAGCGATGTAATTAGAGACTTACTGTACTGACGATATTTAAATGTGCATGTATCTGTATAACTGTAAAACTGAGCATTTTACATACTGAAAGTATGAATAGGTTAGTCGGCGTGGCGTGTGACTATAAATGCGACAGGTTGTGGGTTCGATTCCACTCGACGTTCGACTCAACTTTGGTCTTCTCCAAAGTGGAAAGTATAGTGTCTTAGCAGTAGGCTCCCTCTATCAGTCTTGCAATATGCGGGATGCTGAGAAGAAAAAGCACCGGGTTGAGTTGCGCCACTCAACAAGAAATGTCTGACAATTGAGCGGAAAGTATCTTAACACTTGTCTCCCTCTGACAATGTATTTTGCAATTAAATATTGCAGGAGACCCAATCCAAATTTGTAAATAATCATTATACATAGATTTATATATTTTACTTCTTTTTTTAAAGAAAATGCATTAACATTATTATTATTGTACCTTACGAGCGATACATTATTTTACATGAGGGCTGAAAGTCCCAGAAAAAACCGAAAAATAAAACAAAAGAACTAAAACTACCCCCACTTTTTTTTTTTTTTTTTATCGCTGGGAAATGCATTTACGCAGACCGCCCACACGCAAGACAAATGCCTTACGGATGAGCGGTACTGTGGGACTCACAGGTGAAACCGATCCTACCCACTAAAACCCAGCGGAAACCCTCTCCACCAAAATGAGACGCCGCAGGATCGCTCACGCATACTACTACGACGCCTCAGTGGAAGGCCCGCCTAACGCGGGCCACCGTCGCCTTCAGGGTGCCCTGGGGTTTCTCCTAGGGCACCTGCAGCCTCGATGGCTTGCAGGAGGATCACAACCTGATCCTCCCGCAGTAGCTCCTCTAGGGTAGGGGGAGTAGAAGATGCGCGTACTGCCTTCTTCTACCCCCTGGCCTACGGCGGCGGAGCGAGTCTGCGTTCGAGCTGGACTCACGCACCCGCTCCGCGGCCTCCTTCAGTGCGATTACTGATTCGCAGAAGGAGACCATTGCAGACCAGTTTCTCTCACTGTTCAGCATGGCCCCCACCACACTGGACAGTGAGAGGTCCCTACCCACTACAGCCATCAAGACTTGGCGTTGTGGGACCCAAGCGGAACATTCCGCCAGAGTGTGATGCGCCGAGTCAACGGAGGCATCACACTCGTGGCACACCGGCGACAGCTCCCGACGCACAATTTGATGCAGGTATTTGCCGAAGCAGCCGTGCCCCGTCAGTATCTGCACCAACCTGAACGTCAGGACCCCGAAACTCCTATTAACCCAGCGCTCTAGGTGAGGGCGGACTGCCTCCACCGTCGCTAGGCCTGCCGCCGGAGACCCCAGGTCCTCCCTCCATCGCCGGATCAGGGCTTCGTCCGCTCTTCTTCTGATCCGCGCGATCTCCTCCCACGATGGTTTTACGCCTCGCGACCGCTCGCTTGCACAGAATGCATGTACTCTGGCAAGAACTTCCGCCCGTAGTTCCCAAGGCGGATCGCTTGCCAAGAGAGTTGCCGCCGTCCAGGACACCGTACGGTACCCCCTGATTGCTCTCACCGCTATGACCCGCTGTGCTTTCCGCAATTGAGTCTTATTGCGAGCGGTGAGAGAATCTGCCCACACGGGGGCGCCATACAGAGCCATGGATCTCAACACGCCGACATAAAGTTGTCGGCATGGAGAGTCCGGCCCTCCGACATTCGGCAATAGCCTGCCAAGGGCCCCGGCGGCGTTTACCAGCTTCGGCGCAAGCTGAGCGAAGTGCGAAGCAAAAGACCATCGTCCATCCAGTGTCAGACCCAGATACTTTATCTGGGTCCGTACCTCCACCTCCTGTCCCTGGATGCTTAGAGTAGCTCCACGGGGGGGACCTCTACGCGGGCCGTGGAAAAGGAGAGCCTCGGTTTTGGGCATTGAGACTCTCAGACCCAAAGCTTCGATGCGGTCGATAATGAGACGAGTTCCTTCTTCGGCTAAGCGTGCGGCCTCCTCGTAATTCGATCCCCGGAATGTGACAAGAGTATCATCGGCATAGCAAATGATGCTCATCCCGGGGAAAAGGCGGCAACGCAAGAGCCAGTCGTATCCGAGATTCCACAATAATGGGCCTAACACCGACCCCTGTGGAACCCCGCAACTGACCCTTCTTCGACCGATCCGACCGTCTCCCCCAATCCATAAAACTACTCTATCCTGGAGGTAGTCATCTAACAGCCGCNCCCCACTCGAGGAAATAAAATATTTAATATTTACATTTCCTCGCTCTGGTAACCAGGCGAAGTACGGCGTTAAATTTCGAAACTCAACACGCAACGCCTACAGAATTCGGCGGTAACTGGGGAACGAAGGTGTCTTAATGAGATCGGAGTGTCTTAACACTAGGTACCCAAGTTCCTTCTACTAAAAACAACTGTTAAACTTGGATGGAATCACTCGATATCTTGATTCTAATGTCATTAGAGATAAAGCAAAAGATAATTCGATGTATCATCATGAGACACCTACCTACATATAACTGATAAAATATTGTGAAATAAACAAAAAAACAAATTTTAAAGGTCACTTTTTATTAATGTTTTTATTCGCTTCCGTGCTGTAATTTGTACTGACTCATGTCATATCATAAAACATTTTTTGAATGGCTTTAGTTGGTTACTAAACTTTTAACTGTTTATTGAGATTCACAAGATTTTTTGGTTTCGAATTGTAATTATGTTTATTTTGTATTTTGTACTGTAGGAACTTCCTTCAACGCGCCACGGAACTGTGGAATGGCCTACCCGCGGCAATGTTTCCAGGTCGATATGACATGAGTACCTTCAAAAAGCGCGTCTATCTCCACCTTGGAGGCCGGCAACGCACCTGTAGCTCCTCTGGTGTTGCACGGGGTCGTGGGCGGCGGTAGTCACATACCATCAGGTGACCCGAACACTCGTTTGCCTTGTCCTTTTCCATAAAAAAAAAACTATGTAATAATCAACTTTCCGCTGTAACTTAGTGTTAAGACACTCTGTTGCCCATTTTCTGCGGAATTCTGGAGACATTGCGTGTTGATTGGCAGAACCCATCGACGCGCTTTGTCTCGGCACCAGAGCGAAGAAATAAAAATATTAATTTAAATAGATATTTCATTTCCTCGAGTGGGGGACGAACCCACAACAAGTCGCGCTCACAATCACGCGCTTGTGCCCCTGTGCCACGACTGGCCTTATTAACTATGTAATAAAATCTAAGAATTTTAATTTAATCCACTTGTAATAAGTATGTCATCACAAAACTTGGTACTTATAAAAATATGGTATCATCGAGCTGGTCTGATGAAGGAGACATGACATAAATAGTAATGTTTTAGAACAGAATTTTGGAGGTGGAAGCTCATATAATTTATATACATACATACATTTAATATTGTTTATATATTTTGTAGTGAGTATTCGTATTTAGTTTATTTATATCGAAGCGCTCACTGCCGTCGACTGGTAAGGTAAGGTGCCGTAATATTTACGCCTACCCCCTTGTCGATGGCATATTTAATTATAACAGTCGTTGCTTGCCACTCGATACGCTTTCCATACGTTTCCTTGTTTTATCTAGTATTTATTTCCAAATTTGTATCTTTGTTCTTATATACTGTACCGTGTTTAATTGTGATTTTTCCATTTGTGTTATCACTGAGTTTAGTCAACACCACTTTAAATGTACGCACATTTAAAGTGGTGTTGATTAGACTCAGTGCTAAACGTGAGTAGACTTTTATTATTCACCATCACCAACAACACTACACGAGGAAGAAGTAAAGATAAGAGTAGTCAAAAATGAAACACTTTTTACAATACAAAATATTACACATTCACAAACTTCCATCTTCATAATTTATTTATCTGCTTATAATTCCTTTCACATTATTAACAAAAGGAGTCTTAGAAAATTTTGGGAATCACTCATTTAGTGCAACAACGCCTACTTTTTCAAAATAGTCAACAGTATTTTTTTAAAACAAATTAAATATGCATGTAAATGTGTGCGAAAAGATTTTTTGCTTGCAAAAATTTTTATGCGTCTCCTGCAATATTTCAAAAAATGCAAACAATCAAGGAAAATTTATAACATTAGGAAACTTAGGAACCTATACAAACTAAGAAACTAATTACCCCAAAAACCTTGGGAACCTTAGGTATGACGAGAACATTGTGATTCTCAGAAAATGGGTGACACGTGGGGAACGAAGTGCTTTATTCTAGCACTAGCTTCACTCTGCCCTGCTATATACGGGATGCAGCATTAAACTAAATAATAATAATTCGAAGTGGACTCATTTCCAAAATTAAAGACAAAATTTAAACGCTATTGATTTTTAATCTTAATGTTAATTTTTCTTCTTAGAAAACTATGAGCACCTTTGACTAAGCTCTTGAGACCAAACAAAATAACAACTAAAATTAGACTTAAATCGACATAATACTTCTGGTACCAGGTCATCATTATTGTTGAAGAACGCATGTGTACTGCTCCAGCAGTTTTAGCTACATGTTCTACCCAATGAACTAATTCTTTGGCTGGCGGTACTGGTCTATCGTGGTATATTAGGGAAAGATCTTTTGCTTTCGCTCTGTATCTGAAAAGTAAAAAAAATATAAGCAAGATATACTATTAGTATAACACTGAACGTTAAATGAAAAAATAGAAAATACTAAAAACTTGACTTTCCATATATTATATTATAGTATTTTCTTTAAAAGAAGATTTAAAATTTTATCATCATTTACTTCACACGTAACTGACCTCGGATCATCGATCATTTGTTTTATGGCATTTTCCAAATCTTCAGCTAAATTGTAAGTTAAGTCGACTTTAATAACAAAACCTTTGGGAACAGCTCTATTGACATTAAGAAACTGATCACCACGAGCCGGTATGGCGATGATGGGAACTCCAAAGTGTATAGCTTCAGTAGTTGATAACATACCACCGTGTGTGATGAAGAGAACGCAGTTTTTATGTGCTGAAAGTTTAAAAAAAAATAAGTAAAGTTATGGTTAAAAAAAATACTCATAGGAGACAGATAGGTCAAAAGATAAATCACTCAGTATTTCACTTCCTGTTCCATTTAAAGATAGATACAAACACATGAGAGATCTAGACCGAGATTCTCTTAATTATTTATTATTATATAATAATAAATTATTTGCTAAACATAATCTTTATCTACAACGTTTTTACAATACAATACAAACACATTACAACAAACTCAATATATATTTTGCAGTTTTACTCTTAATCTTGCATATCAGTATAGGACGAGAAAACCAAGTGGAAAGACACTCGGTTTCGTAATTTAGATCTGAATTCGAGTCATTGCATTTCAACTGAATAGAACTCAACGCCGTGCGTTGTTTAAACATAGGGAGGAAACGTAAATAATCTAAATATCAAGGTTCCTTCTACTTCTAATAGAGTGGGATTCAAATACATAGCATTTGCAGTGAGATGCCATCCTTTACCGGCACAGTGGCCTGCATAAATATAGTAATATGGAAGTCGAAATCGTTAGTCGTTAATCACCAATCGTAGCGCAGGTGCGCAACCGTGTGAATATAAAGGTGACAAGTTGTAGGTTCAATTCCCACTCGAAGAAATGTTATTTTAATATTTTCATTTCTTCGCTCTGGTGTCGAGGCAAAGCGCGGCGTTGAGTTTCACTACTCAACATGCAATGCCTCTCGAATCCTGCGGAAATTAGGGAGTGGAGTATTTCAACATTAGGCGTCTTCTACCTACCCTGCTACATGCGGGATACTGCGTGAAGTTATAAAAAAGGAAATCGTTAATTAGCTTTATTTAGATTTCTCCAGTGTCATTTACCTAAAACACTTTGTTGCGGAACCCACTTTAAAAGATGAACATTTTTCGGTGTATCGGGCATATCCTCTTCGAATTTCCATATAACTGTTTGTTTGAATTTACTAAAGGTTTTTAAAATATTTTGTTTCAAAATTGTCGGTATGTTTTTGCTCTGTAAGTTAGATCCCATGCTAAAGTATATGACTCCATGATGGGCATTGTCCATTAGTGTTCTTAAAGTCTGTAATTTTAAAGTATAGCCTAAATTTATATATTTTTTTCTTTTTGTAGTAGCTGTAGCTTCACACTCTCACATACTCCTACGGGTAGGATGGGGGAACCCAGCCTTAGCACATAGTTTCTTCCTCTTTGCCCAATTTCCGAGACATTACACGTGTCCCCGGGACAATTGACGGCAGTCAACCCACAGCCACAGCCAAAGCCACAATTTATGTTGTAAATTGTAACCGGAGTAACAAAATGAAAAACGTTCTTTATAATAAATCCGTTCTTAGATAATAAAAAGTTACGTCTTTATTACTTTTCGCATCCAACAAAAAAATATGAATTACTTGCATTTCTTTGCTCTGTGCTGAGTTCCGCCACTTAAGATGCAAAATTATTCGGAAAATGAAGAACGGAGTGTTAACACTAGGTGCCCTCGGCCTATGCTGCTGGGAAAAGCGTAAAACACTTTTTTGTGTTCCAAATCCAAATTTACAATATAACTTACATCCGGTAGGGGTTCGACATTTGAATTAATATGAAAACCCCCAATAGGTATAACATTTTGTGGCAATGATTCCGGAAGGCCAGTCGATACATGGGAGTTGCTTAGAATCAACGATGCATTATTTCGAATTTCGTCCAATAAAGGCACTGTGTGTCCTCTTTCCCGAATAAAATGAGCAAAAACTTTATTATATATTTCATTTTCTGAACTAGAAAGATATCTGAAATATTTATTTTATTTTTGTGCGTTTTTATTTTGATTACTTTTTTAAGGGCAACGTGAACAATAACGTAAATTAATAAATTATAAAACAAAACAAAATAAAAAAAATCAATCTCCAGATTAAAAAGTGAATATTTTTTAAATGGATTAAAATAATGAGGGATTGGTAAAATAAAGAATCTTAGTTTAGGGTAAAGTAGATATATTTCGCATTATTACTTTGTTTAAAGCCATTATGCCATAAACGTGGAATACACGATGGTTGTAAGTTCGATAAAATAGATATAATTATTCCTTTTTATTAAAATATTTAATTCATTTCCTTGCTCTGGTAAAGAGGCAAATCACCATGATGGTACAAAAAAAAATATAATCAAATTCAAAACATGTCTAAAATAGATGATGAATTCCCAAGAGCGTCGATATTTTTCTTCTGAAGGCATAAGCTTTAGGTCCAGCTTGTTTTCGTTACAATAATAATCCTATATAACGTCATAGCTATTCTTAATAATACATAATCTAGTATAAAATAGAATACTTTTTAAGTTTATTGTTTATTACTTCAACAATAAAAGAAGGTCGGAGTACCTGTTAATAATTATATTATAATATTATATAGCCTTCAATTATCTCAACTGTCGGCATCATTAAGACTTACCGAAATTAAAAAAAAAGATGCTTCGTTTAGTAGTGATTGATTATCCATACTTTATCATATTTTTTATTGCTTACAAAATTTAAAAAAAGTATGTTGGGTTATGTATAAATGTTATAATGTAAGAAATATGCGCTTTGTATATTTATTGTAATATATATTTTTTGTTTTTTTTTAATTCATACTTACTTTGTGTATGCTATGTTTTTTTAATGTTAACTTCGTTTTTATTACGACACCTCCGTTCCTCACTTTCCGCTGAATTCTTGAGGCATTGCGTATTGAATGTGGTTATTCAATCTTGTGGGCTAGATCACCATTTGAAGGAATGGAATATTTATTTAAATTTATATTTGTTTTTTGTTGAGTTCTACCACTCCACAAGCAATGCCTCTAGAATTATTTGGAAAGTGTGGCACGGAGAGTCTTAACTCTAGGTTTTCTCTAGCTAGCCAGCTGTGTGTGGGATACAGCGTGAAACTGATTTGATTTTTGATTTAGGTTACTATGATACTGGTTTACATTCATTTCTTTCAGATAAAGCTAAAATATTTTATAAGGTAGCAATGATCAAAAGCCACATAGCTCTTATAGTTCATAAAAAAAATTGTGACACCGTAAGACATATAATATTAGTTGTAACTTACATTTCTTGAACGACCTGCCCGTACACAATATCCCACAATTCAGAAACTCTTTCTGAAAATGTAAAAGACGGTACACTTTTCGATAAAATATTCGCATTGTACGCAGGATTTGGTATATCCCCAACCAATTGTAAAATCCTCCAATGAGGTGTTAATGTAGAAAACCAAATCAGTGGGCACTTGTATACAGCTGAAAATCTAGAAGAAATGTTACTATTTAATTTATTGTAGAATAACAATTTGAAAATTTTAAAAGGGATTTTTATTCATTTTTATATAAAAAGAATAATAAACTTCGCCAGTCGCGCAGGCGCACAAAGTGTGACTGTAAAATCGACTAGTTGAGGGTTCACGTTTAGTTATTAGCCATGCCACGACGGCGTCATTAATTTTAAACACAAATCACCAATATCCTCACCCAGCGTAAATCTCATTGAAATTCCATTCCACGATTACCAAATCGAAAGTTTTCTTCTTATCGGACAATAAACTTTGTACGTTAGGATGTTCCACAGTCTCCTGGCTCAGATTTATCAACATCGTCAACAAAGGAATCAGATTGTCTGTCTCTTTGGGTCTGTCTAGTATTCCTGTTAGATTAACGATTTCATCTGTAACATATAAAATATTGACATATCTAGAGTATACTTGGAATACCAAATTATATAGAATTTTTTTATAGCTCCTCACAGTGTATTTCTTATGTAGCAGGACTGGCAGAAAATGACTAATAACAAGAACTCAAAACATGCTGTCCTCCACTTTCCGGCCTAATAAGAGACTTTACGGATTGGTGGAACTTAGCGCCTTAATTAATTCGTTCCCGAATGGATTCCCCAGACAGTGTCCATTAAAAAAGGTTTATTTAAATTCAGTATTATATTAAAGTGTTAACAGTAAAAGTTATAGCTCAAACCAAATTCCCATACGGCTTATTAGCTAGGGTATAGTTTAATAATAATATGATGTTATTAACAAGACTGCAGATTCTTAGTTGCTTATAAAAGAAATAAAAGAGTTGAGGATCTTACCTCCGTGATTACAGAACAGGATCCAGCGTGAAAGTCAAAAGAATATAAGGAGTTCGATACTGACCTGATTTAAAATTTTCTCTAATACTACTAATATCTATAATACTGATGTTCTTTTCGAGCTCCTTCGAAGGACGGGGCGTTATGTATGTGATCTAAAAGATAGACACAGTCGAATAAATTGGTATCATTCTGTTTATACGTTTGTTATTTTTTAGTTTAGTTTTCCCAGCCGAAAACGACCTCGTGTCATATCGTAAGAGCTACACAATTTTATTTATTACTAAGATATCAATAGCATGGTGATGATTCTTTTTTTATCGGAAAGGATACATGAAAGGATACATTCAAAGATACATTCAAGGATAGTTTGGTCAAAGTTTGGTTAGGTCCTGATTATGGGATCCGGTTGAAATTAAACAAGTTTGTTTTTTTTTCGGTGAAAAATATATTATAATTATACTGTATTATATTGTAGCAAGGAAAACATTGTAAAATTGGCGAACCACGGTTTACTTTTCATCATGAATGAGATTCCTCATCACCGCATTTCTTTCTGACACTTCTGACACCCATTTTAACAATGTTTTTTCTAATATAATTATATTTTTTTACCATAAAAATATACAACCTGTTTAATTCAACCGGATCCCATAATCAGAACCTAACCAAACTTTCACCAAACTATCCTTGAAGTGTATCCTTTCAAATAAAAAAAAAAATATCGGATATTTTTAAACATTTTTAAAGTGTTATTCCACACTTAGGAAAGAAAAATATTTATTTAGAAAACGTATAAAAATTTGAACGCAGCGGGACTCGAACCTGCGCCAAATTTCAAAAAAATCAATTTTTTATACGTTTTCTAAATAAGTATTTTTCTTTCCTAAGTGTGGAATAACACTTTAAAAATGTTTAAAAATATTTAAAAAACAGTATTCTCTCTTGCCAAACGATAATTCTTTGTAATTATCTTTGGGTAGCGGAAATTTGTAAAAATCTCCCTACAGAGATGCTAACAACATAAATAAGTTGTAACAAGCGTATAAAAATTTCGACGTAGCTTGGCGAGAACGCATGGCTTAGTGGTCAGAGCGCCTG
>JAAIXJ010001820.1:0-13223 GCA_013403705.1 Heliconius hermathena | reverse complement strand
TATGTATACCTAGATAGGGATCAATTACATTTTTATTATATGGACAAAACAACTAATTTCTTAGAAATTTGCCAGCCGTTGTGGTACTTGCGGGCCAGGTAATAAAGCAACAATATCACAAGCAAAACGTTTAATATAACATCTGCAGTTTTTACAAATTAAGAAATGAAATAATTTTTAACATATTAGTTAACAATGATGTAGTGTAATTATCGATATTTAGATTGGGTAGCATTACATAGATATCAATGTATGGAAAAAGTATAAGCTGCTAAACTAAGCAAAGGTGATAATTTCGTTAAAGAAATTTGTTGTTTAATCGATCGACGTTTCATGCAGTTTACACTGTATATAGTGATCGTATTTAGAGACTTTATATTTTTATAGTTTGGAAAGGTTACCGCTACACTCTATCAAAAAATAATGTACTTAAAGTTTTTAAGATATTTATATTTGAAAAAAAATAGAAACATACGCAACGATATCTATTTACTACATATGGTAATGAATGTTGATAACGCATAAAACATATAATTAAGTTATTATTTGTTAAACGTTAATTACGTTGTGTTAGTGTAATCTATACTTATAATAAATTTAACATAAACATAGTAGTATTTTTCTAATGTTCGAATGTTTACAGTTCAATTGTAATTCCAATAGATGGCGCTGTGCATAAAACGTCGTTTTCTGAATCGCGCTGGTAAGATTCTGGGCAAAAGAATTACTTTAGAAACGTCTTATTTGTTTGACTGTTGATAATTTACGTATTTTTTAAGTTCAATTATTCAAAGTACTAACTACAAAGTAAACTAAATTGAATTGTTGGTGAAAATTACCTTCGTTACAGTCTAGCTTAATTCGTAATTATTTAACACAGTGATAAAAAATGATTTAATATTCAAAGAAATGTTTTGAATAGGTTCTTCAGTCCGTTCGTTCGTTTGTTATTAATATTATTTTAAAAAACGTATAAAAAATAAATATCTCAAGAAAAAAATGCTCTGACACTGTAAAAATATCCCGCAGTATTATTTCATAACTTACCTGTATGTTGCATGTATGTATGTGCCAAGGGTATTTTAGAGTACAAAAACACCTCAAAATCCTTTTAAGATAACTTTGTCGTTTGTCTGTCTGTCAAGAGTATTTTGTACAAGATCGCTTAAAGGTTAGATACCTCAATGTTCAAGTCTATATTCCCTTAGAGCACAAAAAAATCTATCTTCTAAATCATCGCAATCAAATGACGATAAACTATGAGGGTTTATGCATCGTTATTTGTCGCATTTTCTATCAAAACTATACAATTCCCGTTGATACACAATTACGAAATTTGTTAAGAAGTTAAAACTACGGTACGGCACGTATAAAGGAAAATTCCAAAATTATTTTTCAAAGATTGACAACTTTTTGTATTTGTGTCACAGAAAAAAACTATTAGGTACAAATTTTAATCTGTACTTAATTTGATAAAAAAGGACAACTTTAATAAGTTATTCTTTTGGTGTATCTACATTCTTGAAACTGGTACGAAACTCTCGGGTCATGAGTACGACTTGAACTTGACCGAAAATATTGATTATTTCATAGATTATATAAAAATGCCTAAAAACGTATACGTATCTACATAGATACGTATAATATACATATATTCTGTATACCAATTATATATTTACTTAAAATATGTTACTAATTTAAAAACTGTACAGGAGCTAATATAAGTTATTTTACAAAGAATATCGTGAATACTTATCCAAATAACTAAATTAATAATTAAGGCTGTTCGTAATATCTCTATTTCTTAAATGAATAATCATCTAATTCAAGCGGGCGAAGCCGCGAGCGGGTCGCTAGTATTACATAAATATTCGTATAGTGCAAGCGGGCGAAGCCGCGCGATGGTCTCTAGTACATTAATAAAAGAGCACTGTCTTTATGTGTCGAGATAGCTCATTGTTTAAACGAATGTTATATTGTACATCTCTTACATTCATTGAAGGTTGTATTATTACTATGGCTAAAAAAAAATCGATAATTAATCTTACGCATACGATTGAAGAGTTGACTTCGATATAATATATCAAAGCTTGTATTATGTCTGGATTTTTTGTCATAGTTTAGACTTTTCACGGTGGGTATAGTGCTATAGTGATTGAGTACATTATAACATTTCACACAATAACGTAACGAATCTGTTGTTCTATGCTTGAAATGGTTCTTTTTTCTTTTAATAATGAAATAATTTTTTGAACAGCTAATTACATGTGTCTTTTCATCAAAATTAAGACACAAAAGGACGAATTAAAAGTTTAGGTATCGAAAATTGTATCAATTTTGTCGAACCAAATCTGAATACTAATTCTCTCCTTATAACTTACTTTTTAACACAGTATAACTCACCGGGTCTTGTTCACTGCCGTCGGACTTCAATGCATCTCTAGTTTCATTCTGCAAAAGAATATTACTGTCTAATATATTCTGAAATATTAATAGAATTTGAAATATAAGGTGGAAGTGTCAGCACCACTTTCAATGAAACCACAGTTTTAACTACTCCTTAAAAGCCTAATACAATTTTTTTTTTTCCCAAAAATGAGAAAGTAATTTTTTCAAACAAAATAAATAATAAAATTATTGTTGTAATATAAAACGCCATTTGTCAAGAACAACGCACGCACTCATAAACCTATCAAAGGGAAATCATTCCGAAATCGAGTCGTAGGTATTGGCGGCAAAAAGTTCAAAGTTGATTAACCTTTAGTAGTATTTTTGTAGTAGTATGTGTTTACGTTATTGGTATCTATGGGTAACTGCGTCACATGAAATACAGGTATGGATAAACATCGTGAAAGGAAAAAAAAATTCTACGTCTAAACTGTTGAGTTACCTTGTTTAATTTCTTTAAGTATGGGTTTCAAACCCATACCTAAAGATATATATGTTGTTTCCGTAAAGGAAGCGCTGCCTCTTCCACCCTATAGTATATGTATGTGCTAGTGCTAGTATATGTATGTGTGTATAATAATAGATTTGATATTTAATATTAAAAATGTTCTATTACCTTTCCTCCAAAAGTATGTTCAGGCGGGTCTTCCCCAGAGCCTTCATTAATTTCAAAAGATCCAGCAGAGCTTATAGACTCCGTTGATAATTCGGCCGATTCAGCTGATGTGTCTAACCGCGAGTGTGGTGATATTGAATTCACTTGCTAAAAATAAAAAAAAACACAATATTTCTATATATTTTTAATGAAATAGATATTACATAACTATAAAAAAAATAACGTCTGCTGTAGAGCTCCTTTTACATTTGAAAAAGTTTTTGTGTTTATTTGGCGACCGTTCGCCCTCTGTATATTTCTATCAATAACCTTTAATAATTAAAAATCTTAATTTAAATTTAAAATATAAAAGAATGTTTATAAAAGTTAAAATATGTTCAACTTACATGCAAGACACACAGTCCGTATAAGAAGAATAATCTGCAAAAATAAAAACAAATTAATACCATGTCCACAAAATATACGTTAAAACTCACGCACTACGAACTAAGCCTTCACAAGCTACGGTACAGTACTGTTGCTAAAATGAATCCAAATATGAATCGTGATATAAAAAGCGATTATTTAGATCAACACGGCCAACAAAACTAAATGCTAACCTCGTGCCGCTATAGAAATATTGTTTCGTAGTAATGGCGGGTCAAACACACGGCCGGGTAATGACAGGGCCGCGAAAGTAGCTGAGGGATTCAATATCGATGCTATTACGTAGGACTGTGATCTATGAAATTGATTTGTCGGGGCAGTAGCCGCTGGATTTGTGATTCGATTTTCAATTGGCATTATCCTAATCAAAAATTTAAATGAGGCCAGTCGTGGCGCAGGGGCACAAGGTATGACTGTAAACGCGATAGATTGTAGGTTCGATTCCTACTCAAGGAAATTTAATATTTTTCTATATTATTCGCTCGTATCAAGGCAAAGCGCGGCGTTGAGTTGGGTCACTCAACACGCAATGCCTCCAGAATTCCGCGAAAAATGGAGAACGGAGTGTGTTAACACTAGCTTCCTCGCCTACTCTGCTGTATGCGGGATAGCGCGTGGCGCTAAAAAAATACGTAAAGAGTGCTCCCGTATCATGATTTTTTTTATTTCATAATTTTAAACTTATGCAAATATAAAGAGACGATATAATAATACTACAAAGCTACGTAGTTTACTTAAATAAGAGTTATTCCCATTATAATATTGTTTCTATAACCATTTGAATGCACGAAAGGAACTCATTAATCAATATTTTTGTAGCTTCACTCTATATCCCTCATAGAGTAGTTTAGGCAGTTCCGTTCCGTTCAGTTCCGTTCCCCATTTTCCGCCAAATTCTGGAGGCATTGCGTATTGAGTGGCGCAACACCAACACCAACATTGCTTCAACACCAGAGCGAAAAAATTAAAAAGATGAAATATTTAGTTCTCTCGAGTGACAATTAAACTCACAATCGTCACGTTTACAGTCACACGCTTGAGCCACTGCGCCACGACTGGCCTCATAAAAATCATATACATAAACGATAAATATTATACTTCTTTATTATTATGTATTTTTAATTACACAACAGAATGAGCTTTTCTAACTAGATGTAACCACATGGTTTTATATCATTTTCCGCTTGATTAACTGTTCCTCATTAAGTTAGACTCAGTATTTAGTCTCACAACTTTAGCATTTCCCAGACCAGTCACTGAACTGAGCTGCTATTCAAGCGTAGCCTTCAAGTTATCCTCTACGTTTCGTCATTCTACAGGAATTCATCATCGTTTCATTTCATTGATAGTTTTTTTTAGTAATATTTTGTTTGTTCTACGGTTATGGTGTTTTGTTTTTTTGTTTACATAAACCATGTAAGTCTTGATCTTCTGCATATGTTTTATAAGTAAGTAAATCAATTATTATTCTATATTTATCCGTTATTTATCAATATATATAGGTATACAATATCAAAAATCTGACACATTTAAATGTAATGCAATTATTAAAGTACATAGTTGAACGCTATGATTGTAGGTTCGAATTCCACTTCAAAATAAATTTTATCGTTCAATGTTTCCAAATCTGAGACCACTATACTTTAAATGCGTGGAAATAATAAAGTATAAAAAACGACTTTTATTTTTTATTATTATTTTTTTTAATTTAGCCGCGTTCTTTTAACGATACCAAGATTATTTCGGAAAAGCTTCATCAGCATCGTTGTCGTGATAGCGTTCATACCCGTTATCGGCCCAAGGTGAAGCGACATGGTGTAATTTCCAATTTGTTTCCAGAGCCATTTGCTTATGGCGTTACGTACTATCGATCCATATACGTTCGAATTATCGAACGGTATAATAGTAGAAAGTTACGTATAATAAAAAAAACTATTATTTTAGAGGCCAGTCGTGGTGCATAAGTCTGTAACTGTAAACGCGACTGGTTGTGGGTTCGATCCCCACTCGAGGTAATGAAATATTTTAGTATTTTATTTATTCGCTCTGGTCGAGGTAAAGCACAGCATTGAGTTCCGCCACTCAACACGCAATGTCCTCCAGTATTCACCGAAAATGGCAAACGGAGTGTGTTAACACTTGATTCTCTCTGCCTACCATGCTGTGTACGGGATACAGTGTGAAGCTAATTTATTTATTATTTTAGATTCCCCAAAACGTAAGTTTTAGTATTTTAGTATTTTATAATAATAAAACAATAGAATATCAGTAAAATATAAACATCTAACAATGTTTTAATATCGATTATAAATATGTAATCGATAATCTATAAAGTGAATAATTCTTACCCTTTGTCCGTTTATCAAACAAAAAGTTTATAATTACATTAACCAGCTTAGCTCTAGGAAATAATAAATTAAAATGGAAATATATCATTGTTTTAAAATGATATTGACCTAACGAACCTAATATTATGTATAGTCTGGAATAAGGACATTAATTTATAATATAATAAATAAAAATGATTGTAATTAATGTCTGTCATTATATTTTGTATCAGTTACTTTACTGTTTCATCTCTACATAACAAAATTTCGTAGCAAATTACTGTTTTCCATTACAATAATATATGGATGATATCATTATAATAGTATATGTAAAAACATCAAAAAAATATTTAGTTTATATTTATATTTTACTACATACTTACACAAGTTTGTATTTAATATTAATAATTAGATGGTTAAATTTTGATGATTTGGTACATGTTTTAATGTCATACTAAAATTTATCATGCAAAAAAAAAAACAAAAAATCGGAAGTTAAGAAAAATCTGATTAGAACTGCTGTCCAATCTAAAATCAAGTACTTAGTGATTGCACTATATGATACACCTAATGAACCTTTATATAAGTAAAAATTATAGTGATATTTTTGCTATAAATTCTTATGATCGATTAGAGTTAACCACTAACGAATCTTTGGTACGTTCCCTTACTCAACCACAGAGCACTAGAACAGTAGGTACATTAGTAATAAATTTAACATCATGACCTTGCGGTAGAAGTACCTACATGCATGAAAACATAACGGTGACATTCTATAAAACACAGCGGCCGAGAGCGTTACACGCGCGTTGATGTCTTTTGTTCTGGTGACGATTACGTGATGCCGCCGTTCATAACATTTAAGAGATTGAATAAAGATTTTTCGGTTATAGATATGTAGAACAGTTACTTGAATTTGGATAACAATATGGACTTTTATTGAGGTGATTTTGATGTTTTATATTCAAAGTGATAATTGGTTTATGGCTACGTTCATGGGCTACGGTTCATGAGGACAGTGGTGGCGCAGTGACACAAGCGTGTGACTGTGAATGGGATTATGTGTTCGATTCTCATTCCAAAAAATGAAATATTTAATGTTTTCATTTCTTCGCTCTGGTATCAAGGCAAAGCGTGACGTTGAGTTCCGCCACTCAACACGCAATAATTCGATGAATTTTTCATCAGGGAACGGAGTATTAACTCTAGGTTCACTCTGCCCACCCTGTCATGTGAAGGATACAGCGACGCTTTAAAAAAGAGAAAACTTAAGCTTTTTTAACAGTTTCTTTAGCAAATTATATTTAGTGCGTATGAACTTATTTCATTCATGACGGGTCAGACGTATTTTTAATTTTTTTTTTCAGACAAACTTCAATAAAATTACTGTAATATACTTTTAATAATAATATAAATTAAGATATATGCATTTTTACATTATATTTATGATTAGAAATCAGTTCGGAAGGGGCACAACCTTGCCGCGCTTCCTACAACATCTCGGCCTCATTACCGTTTCCTCCCGCATTCGAATCAACACAAGGTCATTAATTGTTGTAATTATATATGATTATACATTTAATATTTTTAAATATATAAGATAACACTATTTTCTTAGAGGTTGAAGATTGCGAAGGTGATGTTACAAAAACATAATAAAATTATATATAATATTACATCAATTATGAAGATATGATTTTTTTGTTACATATGTTAATGCAAGCAACGTGTGTTTTCAAGTTTTTTTTATTTACTGAAATTTATGAGAACATTTAAAGTGTTTCAATGAAAAAGTTTGTTACGTTTTGTTAACATGTATAAATAAAAAATATATTATTAAATCTTTTCTTAATATTGCTTAATTTATAACTTTTTTTTAAATAATTTTATAAAAAATGTTTCATTACTACAATTGTATTTAAAAAGTATCAAAAGTCAGATTTTTATAATTTAATTGACAAAAAATCACTTCTATCATCTAGATTTGGTAACAAAACAACTAAAACAAAAAAAAACATTCATCATTTAAGTTTCCTGTAACGTTAGCAAAAAAAGCATTATCAAAAATTTCCTAAGGAGGTTTTGCATGATCGGCACAAAGGTAACTTATGATCAAAGGCGGAACGCACCTTTAACGCACGCGCCGGGTCACACAAACGATTTACACCTTGTGTTCACGCAAGTGCAATTATATTACTACGTTATGTACCGTTCAAAAATCTTGACTTTCAGTTACAATAATGAACCTATTAATTGTTATAGAGACACGTCTTCTCATGCATCAAGTTCCACGCTGTATCCCGCATATAGGGATAGACAGAGGGAATCTAGTATTAATGCACTAAGGAACTTAATGCCGGGCTTTTGCCTTACCAGAGCAATAAGATATATTAATAAATAATAATTCGTTTCATTCGCCGGAAAGTTAAAAAAGGAGTGTCTTAACACCAGGTTTTCTCTGTCAACCTCGCTGTGTGCGGGATACAGCATGAAGCTGATTTTTATTTCTTATAAATCATTCACCTGAGTGGTAATTCGATTCGATCGAACCCACAACCGTCGAGTTACAGTCACACCCTTGTACCACCCCTGCGCTACGAGGGCCTCAACAAGAGTTTTACCTAATAGATAGGTCATTAGATATCAAAGGCATTTTTAATGGCAGCTAGTACACCTATCTATGATCAGTTTTAGTAATAATTATACTAAAAACTAATTGTTTACGTATTCCTATACACTTTTAAAATTATTCTCTCACAATTGTTGACTATGATTAAGATAATATAAAAGAATGCATTACACTGCACATTTAATACATAATTGACAACGTGGGTTTCTTCTTGTTTACATTTTTATTAATGTTTTTCAGCTTCTCTTTGCATCCCGCATATACTCGCAAGAGCGTTGCCGGGTGTCCCGATTTTGGCGGGACGTCCCGATTTTTAGTTAAAAAAATTAAATATCCCGATAGGGACAGGCATAGTCCCACTTTTCAAGGACTATTCCAAGTGTTGATATAAATCTTTTTATTTTACTTTAAGATTTCGATTAGTTACTCATAATTTGCATAGACATAGACATACAAATAAGTATATTCGTACAATTATTCTGAAAATTTTATTGCCTTAGATATGCTAAACCAAACCGATATCGTTTAAAAATAGCGACGTTTTTCAATTAAAAAATATTTAATATATCGATTACTATCGCCAATAAATGCTTTATTTAAAACTCAAATAAATGGATAAATAATAAATTAAATCGTCATTATTGTTTTTTTTGTCCCGCTTTTGACGAAAGAATCCCGCTTTTTACCGAAAGAAAATCTGGCAACGCTGAGCCGAGTAAGCAGAAGAATCCAGTGTTAAGACACTCCGTTCTCAACTTTCCGTCAAATTATTGAATTGCGTAATAAAATTCTAAAAAAAACTTCCCTCGAATCCACACTAGCCTTATTTATTGTCACACACTTGTGCCCCTACACCTATTTAATGTTAAAAAATCGAGACCATAATCCAATGATTCCATAACTCCTGTTCTGTCCTACGATCTGGAGATTATGTGGATAAATCATGGAGATTGTTAGTTTTCCATTTCTCTTACTTATCATTATTAGATTAGATTACATTATTTTATATATTTCATAAGTTCATAGTTTTAGATTGAAAAAAAAAATATGATAAAAATCACATTTAGACTTTCTAAAAAAAGAATCACAGATACCAGTATAATTGATATTCATTTATTACTAAGAAACAACTCATAACCACGTTAACCGCGAGGATTGACCGAAAATTTCTTTTATTTGGCATAAACATTTTATATTTGAAATTTTTACAAGCAAATCTTTGCCGCCGTTTATTCCATTCAAGCGTAGCGGGGTCACAGAACTAGTACAAACATAATTTTACGCGGCATCTTTAGGCGTATCTTTCTGACATTTGCACTTTAAAATATATACTATTTTTAAAATAAATCAGCTTCACGCTGTATCCCGCACACTGCAGGGTAGGCAGAGGGAACCTAGTGTTAAGACACTCCGTTCCCTACTTTCTGCCGAATTCTGGAGGCATTGCGTGTTGAGTGGGAGAACTCAACGCCGCGCTTGTCCTCGACACCAGAGCGAAGAAAAAATAAATTTAAATAAATATTTCATCTCCTCGAGTGGGGATCGAACCCACAACCAGTCGGTTTTACAGTCACACTTTGTGCCCCTGCGCCAAGAATAATATAATTTTATATACAAATGATATTTGTAAATTCACACATATTGTGGCATACTTTTAACAGGCAGTAATTCAAAATTCAAGATTATCTATTAAATTACCGATATTTAAAAAAAAGGCTGCAAATGTTATGCCTAAAATTTATTATTCTTTTTTTATATGCAAGTAATTTTAATATTTATTCTATTTACTACCAAGAAATAATAAAACTTTATGCAATAAAACATGTTTCAATGTTAAATAATACATACTTATACAAAATATTAAAATTAAAAAAAAATGATTATTTTTTGTCTTATATACAAATATACAAAAATAAATAAATATCACATATATATACATAAAAATAACAAAAAAAAATATACACAGCGTATCTCAAACAAAAACAATTATATCCACTCTACTTACCCGACATTCAGGGCCATTTTGCACAAGCGATGCACTTGGGGGTCGACACTTGTCTTGTATCATTTAATTACACTCCACACAAACAAAAGAATACTACGAATATATTCGCAACACAACGCGAGAGGTACCGGGTTCGACACATGCGTCTGAGACGACGGTTGCTAGTGAAGTGGCCGTAGCTCTTTCTAAAGGCTGTAAGAGTAACCTCAGTGGCACAGAGCCTCAATAACTATTTTACTAGGATCGAGTCAAATAAGTAATAGGCTAACGTTCGAAATTTTTTTTTCGCTCTGGAGTCGAGTCAAAGTGCAGCGTTAAGCTTCGCCACTCAACACACAATGTCTCCAGAATTCAGCGGAAAATGGGGAGGAGTATATTAGCACTAGTTTCCCTCTGCCTACCCTACTGTTCGCGGGATACAGCGTGACGATAAAAAATAAGTAGTAAGGAACGGAGTGTCTTAACACTAGGTTCCATCTGCCTACTGCTGTGTACGGGATACAGCGTGAAGCTGATTTAAATAACCATTGAAATTATAAAATACGATGTAAGAATATTGTTTTATTCACTTCTCTTTTAGACAATTACATATGTTTTGATTGCAAATTTTAACGCCATAACCCAAATTGTACTTCATTCTTAGACGCAGAATTTGTTGTTTCATTTGATGTTTCATTTTTCAATATATTTTTAGATATTTTTCCATTTTAAATATCAGATTAAGTGCAACTATAATTGATGTTATTGTCACTACGGCTATCGTTATTTTCATTGGTCTGCAAAATAAGACATTTAATGACATTAAACATCTAAAATTAGCAAACATTACCGGATTTTGGTGCATTCTATTTATTAGTGTGACTGTAAATGCGACGGTTGTGGATTTGATTACCACTCGGGGAAGTAAATTATATTTATTATTTTTTTTCCTTTCCTCGCTCTGGTACCAAGGCAAAAGCGCGGCGTTGAGTTTCGCCACTTGTCACTTAATTCCTTGAAAATTCGGCAAAAGATGGGGAACTGAAAATCATAACGCTAGGTGGCCTCTGCCTACCTTTCTGTTTGCGGTATACAGCGTGACGCTGTATAAAAATTTTTCCGTTTTCTTCGACTACTCCTAAAGTGCGGCTTATGAACAAACACGTAAAAAAATATATGTATTATCATGTTTCATGAACTAACCCATCAGCGTTGTGGAAGTATAGAGCACTTCTCAGACTATAATAGATAAGTTGCATGTAGCAGTATATAATGTAATAGATCGCTAAGGCAGTTGCTGTTATCGAGAGCTGGATCAGTTGCGCCAGGTCAGTCAAAACCCGCCAGGACTTGCCGCCGAGCTAAACATACATATTTGGTTATTTTAAGAATGTACTAAATACTCACAACCGAATAAAATGGAGTATTTTTTCTATCAAGAAATATGTTTTAGTAGGTATTGGATATTGTGTTGTTTTATTGTTTTATTATCGTTGATAAAAATTTTCAGTATACTTAAAAAGCAACGATGATAAAATCAATTCATTTAAAGTTTATGCACTGTGGGTATGTTAGGGAAAAGAATACCACAAGACAGCAACCGTTGCTATTTCTTTTATCTTTGTATAGGGTGTGAAAAATTCTGATAATTGTTAAGAGGCTAGAAGTCGTGGCGCAGGAGCACAAGCATGTGACTAAACGCATTAGGCTGTGGGTTTGATTTCCACTCGGAAATAGGATATTTAATATTTTTATTTCTTCATTCTGGTAACAATCCAAGGCGACGAGTTCCGCCGTTCCGATAAAGTGCGGAACGGAATGTCTTAACACTAAGTTTTCTCTGCCTACAACCGCAATGTTGATGTTGTTAAACTGCAATTATATCATGTTATTTTATTCCATAATTCACAAATTAAACACTTCAAGCAATATTTTTATACTTTTTTCTTAGTAATTCATTTGTTGTATTACATTTCCACGTAATATAGCTAAGGCTCCATGTACCATATATGGAAAAGAAATAAAAGTGTTGATTTCTTGTCAAATATTACATTATATTTTTTTATAATTTTTCCCTAACTACTAAGAAGTGGTTAGTACATCATACACATTTTTTTTTCGCAATGAAAAATAATTTGAACCTTGTAGGGTTAAATAGAATTGTTTTCGCTAAGGAAATTCAATATACAAATCTATATATATAAAAGGACATGTACCTGACTGACTGAGGTAAGACGCACGCAGAGTCATAACCGCTGTGAGTAGAAACGTAAAATTTGGACAGATGTTTATTTTCGTAATCTGGACATCCACTAAGAAGGGATTTTGAAAAATTTTAACCCTAAAGGGATGAAATACGGGTTGAAAGTTTGTATGGTTTTTTTTTTAAATCGGCACTGATTTTTATAAAATTTGAAATTCAGACTCTTAAAAATATTTCACTGAACACGTGTTTCATGGTTTGTTTAGAATTCACCCCCTAAGGGTTCAAATAAGGGGTTGAAAGTTTATATGGAAAAGTCTGTAAATCGCCACCGATTTTTATAAAAATTGAAATTTAAACTGTTAAAAATATGTTATTGAAAACATGTTTCGTGGTTTTTTTTAGAATTCACCCCTAAGGGTACAAATAAGCGGGCGAAGCTGCACTAGTATCACATAAGCGTCCTCTGCTGTTACCAAAAGGTTAAATAGGCAAATGATAACTACAAAATTATGTAATATATACTTTAAAAAACCTTATAAAAATTAATTAAAAAATTTTGGAATACATTAAATGAACAAGAACAATAA
>JAAIXJ010001819.1:182819-261717 GCA_013403705.1 Heliconius hermathena | reverse complement strand
AGATAATTGAGTTGTAATGTTCCACAAATTGACTAACTAAAAACAAACCATAGGAACGGAAAGGAAGTACATAAGTAGCTATGAACACATATTTTATAAAATAGAATATTCGATTTCAATTAAGATTAAATTGTTAGTATATGATATACGAGTATACTGAGCGAGTACGGAACTCTCGGCCACTCGGTCTTAACCTAGAGAGATAGTATCTACGTAAATTGTACATAAAAACAAACAATATAACGCTTGGGCAGCCTTCTTGGGGTTCATCGGACAAGGTAACTGAACAGACTTTCAATGTTTGCTTTAAAATTTTAATGTAATCATTACTATTGTAATATAATCAAAATGCTTACAATTATATTATTAATGAAAAATATGAATTTATATTACTTAATACAATTTGAGGCCGTTATGGCGCAGGGGCACAGGGGTGCAAATGAAAACGCAACGGTTGTGGTTTCGATTCCTAATTGGGGAAATGGAAAATATTAATGTTTTCATTTCTTCGCTCTGATGACGAGACAAAGAGCGGCGTTATAATCCACCACTCAACACTCAACACGTCCAGAATTCAGCGGGAAATGGGGAATGAAAGTGTCTTAATAGGAACTCATGACATGCCTTGCCTTGCTATGTGCGGAGTGTGAAGCTAAAATATTTACTCTATAATAATTGCAGTCTCAAGATTTTTCCTTTTTGAAATAATGTTCTACGTTTTATAATATAAAAAGCACTGTGGTGGTATAAAAATACAATATTTTTGCTTTTTACATATGCTATTATTCCCTTGAATTACATTTTACTAGATAAGCAAAGATTACCTACATACGGCGTACAAAACGGCGATATTTTTCTTTTAATTTTCTGTGCAAATTATAACCCTTTATTATGATTTAAGCCATATATAGCTTGGGTTAAGTTTAACCCAAGTTTTTTTTTTCAAAATGTAGTATTTTAAGCTTTTTTTTGTTTTTTTTTATCTTTCTTTAGAGTTAGCCACTATTAAAATTTTATTTACTAGATTATCATCAGATATGAGATGTAAGTAAAACTATTTTAATAATATTTTCTTAGAACAGCCTACGGAGCGCGCAACTCGTCACGATGTATAAAATTATGATTCTATCTTTTTTCAAGAGTACAAACATTCTTTACTGCTTACGCATTAACATTTTTTACTTAAAACTTTATTTTTGACGCTATTATAGCGCTGTTAGGACTGTAAGGGGTTATAGGTTCCAATTACTTTTAATAAGGTTAGTATTACAAATTTAGTGTGCAGTATTTATTATTAAATTCGATGAATTTTGAAAAAATAAATTCTAATAAGTCATTCTGTTTACGCATTGTTCTATAATTTAACATTTCCTGGTTTTTGTTACGTGATACCTTTTGTAGCTTCACACTTTAGGGGAGAGGTGCCATGATAGGGACACGAATTGAAAAGGTCATTTTAAAATTCAGCTATAATAGGAAACCATATCGGATTCCCACATTTTTTGTTGTATGGCAACAAGGACATACATAAAATTGCGCCTAACTTCACGCTCCTGTCACTTTAAAAATGGCGACGGCGTGCGAATGTTTGTAATGCCATAGAAAAGTACTCTTTCTTATTTTTGCGAATCGTTTAGTTAAATAGTATGAATTGATTATTTATTTATTAAGAGTTGATTTTTATCTGCTTGAAATATACAGATACCATAACAAAACGTCAGTACTTAAGTATTATTTACAAGTGTAAATTTTGTGGTAATACATTTATAATTTGTGTATAATATTTATGAAAGGGACACAAAAAACAGGGTTGTGAATGGGACGGCTTAAAAAGGCTTAAAAAGACTTAATTGTTAAAATTAATATTCTGTTGAATAATGTTAAGATAGTGTCTAAGCAAAATTGAAGATTTGACGGTGAACATTTTTAGTTATTATAAGGGTAATTATTTTTATAATAGCATCTAAACCAAACTTGAAGAAGACTGAGATATTAAGAATTGTAGTTATTATTTAGTAAATTATTTTAATAATAGTATCTCCACCGATTTTTTAAAAAGACTGTTAAGATTTGAATAATCAATTTTTTTTATTTGAATTAAAAATATATATTTCATTTGAAATATTCAGTTAATTATTTTTAGAACAGTAAAAAAATATCGTGTTATTTATTACTGCCTTATTATATAAAAATAATATTTTTTATAATTAATATTTGAGAAGATAATTAAAACTAAGTAAAAAGTTATAAAACTATTGGTCTCTATTTCAATTAGATGGTGCTTATTTACTTGTTATTGTCCTTGTAAAAAAATACTAAGACTTATAATAATAAATAATTATTATAAAATTACTTTGAAAAATTAATAAAAACATACCCATGAAGTTATTGTAAGCTTATAAAGGAAGTATGCCTTTATAAGCTTAGCTTGGTTAATCATGATTTTTCTACAAATTATGTAATGTCTCTCTCATAAACGATCGTTTCAATACAGGCTATTTATGAAAGGGGCAAACAAAAAAGAATTAAAAAAATTACTATTATTTTATATAATGGAAGCGTCCCATTTAGCTTCAACCTGTTCAACGTTTTCATTCTCCGCAGAATTTAGGAG
Source organism: Heliconius hermathena (assembly GCA_013403705.1). Classification (NCBI taxonomy): domain Eukaryota; kingdom Metazoa; phylum Arthropoda; class Insecta; order Lepidoptera; family Nymphalidae; genus Heliconius; species Heliconius hermathena. Next base: position 259,103 of record JAAIXJ010001819.1, on the reverse strand, counting down.
GTACGTGCTGAGTGGTAGAACTCAACGCCACCTTGCCGCTCTGGCATCGACACCAAAGCGAAAAAATGAAAACATTTCCTCGAGTGGGAAACCACAACCAGCATTTACACTCACACGCTTATGCTCCTGCGCCATGAGTGCTTATATAAAAAAATATAATATTTACATACTTTCTTATTATCCACTTCATCCTGTAACTCTTCTAGTTGTTCACAGCAAACTTTTACGGCTTTATTTTGTGTAGGTTGGTGAATGGTGCAGTAAGCAGAAATACAATTGTTTGCAATCTATAAATAATTTACGCTAATATGAAAAAACCGGGCAAATTTCCATACATCAAATATCAAGTTAAATATTATTTTTTGACGGCGGCATTGAGTACCGCCACTCATCACGCAATGCCTTCAGAATTCGACGTAAAGTGGGTAACAGAGTGTCTTATTAGGAAGTGTCTAAATGGATGTTATAACACTAGGTTCCTTCTATTTTTTTTTGATCAAAGTACAACACAGCACATTTTTATATTAAAATAGGAGAGTAGCATGTCTATAAAACCTAGGTGTCGTTAAAGGAAAATGTTTATATCGTCACGCATCTCCCGCATATTGCGTGGAAGGCGAAGAACGCCATCATAATTGTGATTTCTCATGTTATATCCTATTTCCAAGGAACGAACGTATTCCAGCGCGTTTAAACAAAGAATTCAACGCAAATGCTCTCTTAATATTCTCAAAATCTGTTTCGCCAGCAAAATATCTACATTAGAGATATAAATGAATGTCCCTTTGATTCGAATCCACAATTGTCAAGCAGCCGAAAACATCACAACCGCACTACAAAGTTGTAGAATATTTAAATATTGATATTTAGAACACATCATAAAGAACATTTGTTTCGATGGTTGTGGGTTAGGTTAGGTTAGGTTATTTTCATATCTCTGCCTTGTAGACCAAACGTGACGTTGAATAATAACACTCAACGAGCAATGTCTCAAAAATTAAGCCGAAATTATGGTATAGAGTGTCTTGACTCAATGTTCTCTACCCTGCTAAATGCGGGAAACCCGTGAAAATAAAAGTAATTTAAACATTTAAATAAGTAGTTACAGGATTTAATGATTTTGCTTCTTTGCGTTCCGGCGTAGGAGGTGGCGGTGGAGGGAAGGTGTCCAGAATTTGTTTTAATTTTTCGCTAGTACGCAGACATCCGCACCGTCGCCTCCAATTTTCTTCTTCTTGTTTATGTCTGCATATTGTACGAGAAATTTCCGTTTCCGTTGACATTTAGATGAATATCTAGTATAAATTACTTATTGGAGAAGTATTGCAACCTTTTGTAATAAAATTTAAACGATAAGACGATAATTTATTAGGCTTGCTGCTATTTATGTCGAAATAAAATAAATAAATAAATCAGCTTCAAGATGTATTCTACATACAGCAGAGCAGACAGAGAGAACCAAGTATTAAGACACTCCGTTCCGCAGGTTTGAAATGTTTAACTTGGAGCCAGAGCAAAGAGATGAAAATATTAATAAATAATTTTTCCTCATTCGTTCCCTCGAGTAGGGATCGAACCCACAGACGTCGCATTACAGTCTCACGCTTGTACTCTTGCACCACGACGGCCTCTATTTTTGTCCAATTTATATATCTTATTTTTTTACTGTGATGGAATTTTGAATCCAAACATTTCATAAAAAGACAAAAAATATTTTTCATCTCTTTATATTAACAGATAAATAATAGTAAAAATTTTACAGAACTCATTTAATATAACATAAAAATAACTTACTCAAATTTTTACTTAATTTATGACTAAAGAAAAAAAATTAAGTGAATTTGATTTGTAATTTTGTTATTTCATCCGGTTAAAGAGTATTTAAATACTAAAAGTTTATAGGGACCACACAAAGCAGTTGTCATAATTTGACACTTTGTATTTTTTTATGTCATTAACACAAATGCAAATGAGGTACTATATACTTCTGCTACTATATGCTTTGACACACAATGAGTATAAATTAATTATCAAAATAAAGAAAAAGTAGCTTTACGCTGTTTCCCGCACACAGAATAATGTTCAGAGGGAACCTAGTTTTAACCCAGAAGGAAGAAATAAAAATATAAATTTATATTATATAAATATTTTATTTTCTCGAGTGGGTTTCGAACCCACAGCCAGTCGCTTTTACAACTGGCCTCAAATCATCTGGCCTCTAATAAATTAATAATCACAAATAATTTAAAAAACCTTTGGTATAATAACTATCTATTCTTTTATATTATTCGCTAACATTTATCTCTGTATATTAAAGCTGCCACAATCTTTTCTAAAAACTATTAAATTGTAAAGTAAATAGCGCGGAATTACCAATCTATCACGCCGACATGATAACAACAAAAACAGTGTAATGTATAGTTCATAGCGTAATAATGATTCGTTAGTAAGACACATTAGTACAGGCCGTAAAAATAAGAAAGTCATATACAAAATATATATTTTGATATATCGCACCTTTAGAATTATAGTGACCTTTTGTCAGAAATTGACCTAAAACGACAACCTAAAACGACGCTGTACACAGCAGGGTAGGCAGAAAGAACTTAGAATTAAGACACTTGGTTGTTCCCAGCTTTCCGCCTCCAAACGTCGGCGGAAAGCGGAGAACAAGGTCAATTTCTGAAAAAAACTCACTTTTTGATTAGGTAGATTAGGTCACTATAATTCTAAAGGTGCGATATGTACATAATGTATGCACTTATAACATTATATAAAGTTATATGATTTTTTTCAGCTTCACGCAGCAGAGTAGACAAAGAAAACCTAGTGTTAAAACACTCCGTTCCCCACTTTCCACCAATTTCTGGAAGCATTGCGTGTTGCGCCGCGCTTTCCTCTCGACACCAGAGCGAAAAAATGAAAATATAAATGTAAATAAATATTTCATATGAATATTTAATTTGCTATATCTGTACAGAGTTTAAGTCCAGGCCTCCCCAGAAAATATCTCTAGATACGCCCATCATTATAGGGCATACTAATAAATTAAATTTTTGTCATCTATAAAAAATCTGTTTTCAATACCTATCATTTATTTACACGGGTAGACAAAAAGAGGACAGTCACGAATAGCAACTAAAAATTTATTGCAAAAGAAATCAATGGTCAGGGTTATGTGCTAACTATTTATACTATTATTTATACAGCATTTATATTTCCATTTCTTCGCTCTGTTGTCGAGGCAAAGCGCGGCGTTGAGTCCTGCCTCTCAACATGCAATAATTCTCCAGAATTCGGCAGAAAGTGGGGAACGGAGTGCCTTAACACTAGGTTCCCTCTAACTACCCTGCTGTATGTGGGATACAGCGTGAAGCTGATTTTTTTTTATATATATACAGATCATATTGTAGGTTTGTTGTAAAATTAAAGAGCACTCAGCTACACAACAAATGATTTGTAAAGTTTTAATCCGTTATTTTGGATTCCTTGCCAATCTAGCCACATTTCTTAATAAATTATTTATATTAGATTTTGTTCTGTGTACTTAGAAGTTATATTTATGAGAAGTGGACATATTGTGTCGATGTGTAATTACGAGTAAATGTGTGGTATGGGATCACATGTGTAGATGTTAGGTCACATATTATGTGGATGTTAGTTCATATGAATATTTGATTCAAATTCTAATTTTATTACATGAACGGGCAATTTTGCAATATGGCAACGACAGATATACATATGTACCTACATTCAATATACGAAAACCTCCATAGATTTCGTGTAATAAAAATCATATAAGGATAATATAGTTAGCGTGAATGACAATTGACGGATTATTATGCCTCTGATTGATTAGCGAGCAAATCGAGCTTCGAGCGATACCAAAGATCTCATATTATGCCAAATTCTATGACTAGAGGTCCACTGGAAGTACCTACCATATATGTTTTGATTAGGCGACTTTCATACAAAATGCAACAAAAACGATGCATTAATGCTCGTCTATCTTTTCATTGTGTTGACTTAAAGCTTGATTTTTTCTGTGCTCCAAGGAACGTAGACACAAATATATATTATAAAATTTCAGCTTGATACCTATACGCGATCTCAAGATAAATGTTCTTGACAGATGGACAGACGGACAACAAATCAATACTATAAGGGGTTCCGCTTTACTTTTTGACATACAAAACCTTAAAACGATATAAAGATCACAAAATTTTGCACGAAATCTGTCAAAACATGTCTAAAGTTTCTCACGGTCACCGCACACCGCAGTGACAACGAGTGACTATACCGAAATGTATAGAAATATGGATTTACCGCTAGGCGGTAACCGTTTCTATGAGACTTGAATATGGTAAAAAACACGCATACCTAACTAAAACCATTGTGACCAGAAATTAATTGCTGCAGTTAGCGACACATTCTTTATTGCATCTGAAGAATGGCTAACGACCACACATATTAAGCTTAATATGTCAAATGCCAATTTGCAGTAGGTTCTTTTTGTTATAATTATTTCTAAATCTAATACTTATTTAAGTTTTTTTTTAATTTTACAGGTAAAGTTGTTAAGTATGTAATAATTATATAATAATATAAAAGATTTTACAGTGCTACAATATTGACTGAATGTTTGGTTTAAATTAATTTTATTTATTTTCAGGTTGGATTTGATCAAAATGACGTGGTTGAATTTTGCCACCCAACATGCAATGTTTAACACTATGTTATCGAAAAGACTCGCCAATTGCATAAGATATGTAAAGATAAAAGAATTTATTAAATATAGTTTAATTTTTAAAAAACATCAGCCTAAAATGGCCTGAAGCTGTAATATCGCTATCGCTAAAGCTGTAACTTAGCAGCACTAAGATATCCAAGTCACGTCATGTTGTGGTTTAAACTAATAAATCTTTCTCACACTCCTATTTTTGTACAATTGCTATAAGAATTCTAAGTCGAAATACAAGTAAAATAATATAAATAATCGTGTTACTAAGACATTTAATTGCCTTTGCATCTTTAAAATTCTTCATTTAAGCACTTAATGAGAGATGATAATTTGATTAGTGCTTTAATATATTTTTTTGTATTTAAACGTAGGGTGCCGGTCCTGGAATAATGTCAGATGGAAGTGTCTTACTACTTCTGCATAGGGAGGCCTCCCAAACTCCCAGTCGCACAAAGAAACGCTGGTTGGACGTCGTGACGCAGGACCTGGGAGCCAATGGAATAACCACCGAGGATGTTAGAGGCCGTGCAAAGTGGAACAGGTTGAGGAAGAAGGCAGACTCTGGCAATATACACCGAGATAAATATCAAGAAGACGAAAAAGAAGATGACACATGATGCATTGGATCCACTCTTGATCAGTCGTATCTTCTTTATATAAAATTCTACAAATAAGATGAACAATCGTCTGATTCACTTTCTTTCCACTTCTTTTCCTTCCTTTTTACTAGCTTGTTTAACTGCAACTTGCGATGCCTATTTAAATATGCACACGCTCCTTTCTGCAAAAACCAGGGAAATTATACAAAGAACTATATAAAATTATAAATTCAGTATTAAATATATAAATTCAATATTAAATTTAATATTATCAATAGATGGTTGCAAGCAAGATAAACAATATAGTGTCATAATTATCTAAAATAATATTATTTATGACTACGTGCCAGATGAGTGAGAAGTTGTCTGGACACGACAACCGACGATTACAGCGTAGCCGCGACCACAGAACACACATACCCAAAGGGGCCGCGACTAAATGAGTGACGATTTCGACAAATCAAACGATTCCCGAGAAAAAATTAACCGCGTACTTTAAAACATAAGAACGGCAACATCGCTCTCTAGTTGTTTTGTTTCAGATTTTAGTGTGTTTATATGCGTCAGGGAAGTGATATTAAATTTTTTGTCGCCTTTGATCAGCAATGGAGAAATGCTGTAAATAGGGAATTCAAACTTGGCTCATACGCGATAAATGCAAATTACACTAATGGTTACTTTCAATATATAATATGATTTTATTGTGATTTACGAATATATATTGGATTCTAAAAAATACAATGAAGTGACAAATTTGCCTATTTGCAGATATTTTTGTCTGTTTTTTTTTTTTTATTTAAACGTGTTGAAATTCAGTGACCGAGTTGAACTTTCTTAATAGTCTAAAACGAAAAGCTGTCATTATTGAATTAAGGAGCTGCAAGGTGAGCCTCGCAGAATTTCCTAATTTGTAGAACTGCCTATATATGTTCTAAAAGATGTCAACCAAAAAATAACATATAATATTAATTTTCAACTTAAAAAAGTAATTAAGGTTAACATTAAAAACTTTAGCCCCTATTATGTTCCATCGTTATATATCAATCAACAATAGAATGTCACGCTGTGAGGTACTACCGTCTCAGGAATGGCACTGGCCACCTGACGCGTGTCGCTAATCGACCGGTCGTTCACTCAGAAAACTATCTTAATGATTACCTAGGTAAAGTGAACTAGGAATTCGCAGGAATCTATACGTATAGGTATATGTAACAAATTATCTTTATTTTGTAATTTTATGTATCTACTATAATACTTCTTATAAGCTAATACTATATTTTACTTTAGTTATTTAAAAATTTTATTTAAGTAGCTACATGCTGTATCCCGCAGAGGAAACCTAGTGTTAAGGCACCCCGTTTTCCACTTTCTGCTGAATTCTAAACGAATTGCGTGTTGAGTGACCGGTACTGAACGCCGCGCTTTGCCTCGACGACGACGAGCAATAATATATTCCTCTAATGAGGATCGAATCCACAACCAGTTCGTTTACAGTCTCACATTATATTCATTTTTCAATTTCAATTTAGGAGATATAGCACCTGAAATGAAATTCATTACTTCACAAAAATCTTAGGGCACCAAATGACTTTACTTTGGATAAGATAATTAGTTAAGTAAGTGGTCATTTCTTACTGAAACCAAATACAATGGTTGATCTATTCCTTTTTGAGATAATATGAATAATTAAAAATATTTAGTTTTTCCTGTCTGAACCAAATTTGCCAGTCACGTGAACGTAACGTGTCCAAATGTACGAAAAATAGAAAATGAACTAGTAATGCCTTCTAACCAGGCCAAAAAAATTAAAAACGCGTAAGAACCACAAACCTAAATACATAGTATTATTAAAATTATACACCAAATCGATTTCTATGCCAACAATAGCCATACAATACAAGGGCATGTACACCGTAGTTATTTTGAAAAAGCGAGGGCCAAAGATCTCGATGCGATGTAAGATGTCCTTCCTGGCTAGCAATAAGTTATTACACGGGCTGGCAAACACGGAGCGAATTCAATCCTAAGAGCTGCGACTATTAGAGAATCCATTCATAATTTGTCTAGTAAACTCTCCAGTGGTTGATTCTTTTAAATATTTTGTAAATTTTAAAGAACTTGGCCAAATAAAAATTTTGAGTTTAAACCTTATTTGGATCTAAATACAATCAATCAAAAAAATACGTTAAAATTATTTAACAAACATATATATGACACAGCGTGAACTCGTGAAGCTAAAAAAAACAAATAATAGTAACAGTAAATTAGAAACGACAGGATATTAATTAAAACCAACTTAAATTTTTTAAATGTATTTAATAAATAATCACGTTTACAATACGTTGCTGAAGCTTTACAAGGGCCAGCCTTAGCATTGTCATGTGAATCAGCAAGCAGATCTATAAAATAAAACTGTGTATACAAACACAAAAAGAACAACCGATTTTTTTAAAAAAAATTAAACACACACAGAGTCTAAAAGCAACTCCTAATGTTTAACAATTTACAATAATGAAAAAATAAATTTATAAAAAATTCAGACAAACAACATTTACACAAACAAAAGTGCAGCCTAAGACATTTAAACGAAGATGTGATAAATTCATTCAAAACTATATATTTCAGTCTATTTTAACAATCAAAAGAAAAATCTAATAAAATGTCTGTTTTTTTTCGTTTTATTACCAAATGAAATATCAGAGCCAAATTACCCGACCATATAGCGATAGCGAATGATGCCAGACTATTTAACGAGTAAATCATGCCAAAATACCCAATATTAAGACGATACAAGTACAAGTGTATAATGAAAACGCGACTGGTTGTGGGTTCGATCCCCACTCGAGTAAATTAAATATTAAACATCTTCAATTCATCGCTCCGGTGTCGAGATAAAGCGCGGCGTTGAGTTCCGCCCCTCAGCACGCAATGCCTCCAGAATTCGGCGGAAATTGGGGAACGGAGTGTTTTAACACTAGGTTCACTCTACCTACTCTGCTATTAGTTGAATACAACGGGAAGCTGATTTAACACAATACGTAGTATACATACACAAAAAAAGTAAGCAAATTTATTAAAATAGACCGAAACTAAAAAAAGAGTGACAAAACATCTATCCACATATACACATAGAAAAAAGAGAATATATCATAAAAATAATAAACAAACAAACTCGATATAATAAAGAACCCTCAATATTGTGCTTTGTTTAGGCGTAACACACAGTGACATTTATCAATCGATTACAAACTATTATTTATTGGCTAACTATTTCAAAAATATACTCCTCCTTCATTCGTTTTGAATTGGAGAACACACGTCGTTGCTTTGGCGGTGAAGGGAGTCGGCTCCAATATTAAATTTGAAAAATACATATTTTAGAAACGAATCGAAAATTTTAACTTGGCGAGGCACACCTGAGCCTCTTGCAGATCGTCTAAAAAATAAAATAGGTATGTCTATAACTTATAAACCAAAAATAAAGTTAATTATTAATGATTTTTTTTATTTTATTTGAAAGAATATTTTATTATTTAATTAATGTAATTTGTCAGGCAACTCTCTTTACCAACAAAACGACGAGCAATATTAAATGCTATAATAAAAATATTGAATCAGCCATTCGTATGTGAAAGCGAAGCCTAGCAATTTGGTGTCTATCTAACGCTACATTTTCAACATCTTAACAATCGACGGAATCGTAGTATCATTGATGGAGAACACTGTAAGAGGATTTCGATCAATCAATCAATGTTTCAACCGTTTTTTTTTTCTTGTAATAATCAAAATAACTTCGCAGGATCTGATTCAATGTAATAATATTGCAAATGGAATGTAATTGTAATCATGTATTTGGAATGTTTAACGCAAAATATTAACAATACAACCGTTAAGTCAGTAAATATGTGAGAAGTAATGTACCAAAAAATATTCTATCTATAGATACATACATTAAGCTAACTAATAAATAATCAATTATTAATTTATAAAAAAGGTCGATTTTTTTAACTACCCTCATATAAGGTATATTTGAATTGATTAAGAAATAAATTGTACTATTTTACCTACATGCTACAATAAACATTTGAATTTATGAAAAAAAATTAAGTCTATATAATATAATAATATGAACGGTTTTGAAGAAAAAGTAAGTAATATTTTTTTTAATGTAAATTTTGTATGAATATAAGATCTATACTGTAAAATTAAACTAAATTTAGAAATAATTTCATTATTGTAATCGTCTATATATAGAAGCAAAACCAGATCCCACGAGATTTCATAAAAAATACTGAACGTCGATATCCTTAACATCAAGTACATCAGTGCTAGATAAATTTGTACATACGTGAATTTATTTATTATTTATATATATATCACATATATAGAAACTTCCATGCAACTTGTCCGAAGTGATACTTATTTGTGAATCTTATATTCTCTTCATTTTAAATGGCAGCCTTTATGAACTTGGAATTTTGTGATATTTTTTCACTAAATGACTTTATACACAAGACTAATGCAATATACATAGTAAGCGATTTGAATAATTGTTATTTAAAATATATTATTTATTAATTACTTTGGCGAAATTTGAAAAATAATATTTAATCTGTAAAACTTTGGTTCTTAAGGCAAGCCGTCGATTATGTAGGAACAATAACTGATCTTTTTATAAATTGCGGAAATTGTATTACATTACTTTTTTATTTTTACTGAAGAAAATTAACGAAAAATAAATATATTAACTATTAGTGATGTAACGAATATCTCATTTGAACATTCACATATGTGAAAATTCACATTTCTTTTTTTTATTTGACGCAATTGGCGTCAAATAAAACAAGCAATAAAAAAACATGAAACGGATGGACTTTCATTTTATTCACTTAATACAATCAATTATCAAATTGTTTTTTAACTATTCAATATCCAAAAAAAAAATCTCTAATCTAACCAGTATTTTCTGAGTTTAACGCGATCAAACAAACTAATTCTTAGCTTTAATAATATAAGTATAATATAGAAATATTGATTCGTTACATCACTATTACATATTTAAACTGGACTATAAATATTAAAAAACCTGTCTGTCATTTACAAAAAAATTGTAATATTTTGAACGTTAACAGTCAAAAAGCGATATTCATGAATGTCACATACACCATTAAAGACTAGACCATACACATAACACCAACGAAGCATAACGCTTGTCAAAAAACGAACAATCGTTTAAATGTTTATATTTTTTTTTTGAGTTTTGAATAATTTATAAATTTAATATAAACTACTTTTTACATGGAATATACTCAAAAAATAGTCAATACATAAGGTTAAATACATGAAACACAAAAAATCTAAAAATAATAGCCATATTGTCTTAAATATATCTTGTGCCAATTTAATTAAGCGTTACGTTTGAATTATGTGGAATTATCAAAATATTTTTAAAAAATTCTCTCTAAAAAATTGTCAAAAGCGTTATAAATCGTTGGATTTTTTTTTATTTGTTCCATCGAATAATTACATAAAACTGGCTACACGTAAACGAGATCGGCCGAGATATTAGATACACAACACATAAGGAATGACAGAACTAAGTTTATTCATAAAATCGACCACGACACGGTTATTTACACAAAGGTAAAAATTATCACTATAATGTTTCATTATTGAAAAAGTAATACCCCAGTCTTATTAAAAAAAAAGGTAAAGTGCGAGTCGGACACGCCTATCAAGGATTCCGTACCAATTTCATACATAGATCAAGTACAATTTAGAAAAGTTGATATATAATACTTAAATTTGCTAGCATATGGACTCATTTTACATGAAAAGACTAAGTTACTAAAACATAAGTTTGTTATAGTGGTTTTTTTGTATGTTGTTTCTAAATTTCTGATTTTTGATATTTTTCTTTATTTGTATTGTAAGTTACTCATTACAGTTAGCTCTTGCTGAATTTTCTAATTCTTGTAACGGCAAGTACCCCCCTAAAATAAATTTCATACAAAACGTAGCCAAATGGCGTGTAAAGTGAAGAGACCAGTCGTGGCACAGGAGCATAAAGTGTGGCTGTAAGATCGATTGGTTGTGGGTTCGATCCCCACTGAATGAGGAAATGAAGATTTATTTAAATTTATATTTTAATTTCTCTGTTTTGGTGTCGAGGCAAAGCGCGGCGTTGTGATCCGCCACTTGACACGCAATGCCTCCAGAATTCAGTGGAAAGTGGTCAACGAAGTGTTTTAGCACTAAGTTCCCTCTGCCTACCCTGCTGTATGCACGATACAGCGTGAATCTTTTGAAAGAGTTTTTAAATATACTAAGGAACCCTATAAAAAGATTGATAAACTTGACTTGAACCGAATCGTGGTCGAATCTATATATATTTATAGAATTGTAAATAAAATTGCAATTTAAACATCAGTCTCAGTTTTGCTACTTGTACGTCGACTTCTATCAACACGCGCCGGATTTGTCCAATAAGGTCCACTAAGTAAAAACGTCTTAACATTATACTCCATTCTGGCCAAATCTTCCGGCGATATTTCCTTTTCACCTTTAGTTTTCAACGCGTCCCGTAATTCTTTACCAACGTCAATGTTGCTGTAATGTGTAGTATTATCATTGACCTCAGTAACAGTTTCGTCTCCACATTCAACGGGAAAAATCGTCTCTTTAACGATATTGTTAACGATTTTTACGTTAGAACCGCTTGGTTTCACTTTATCGTGAATTTGATTGACGCTGTTATGGGGCCAGTTATTTCTTGGCTCTCTTGAGTATTTGGAGTACTTGGTGACAGGATGAGGCATGTTTAGTGCTAACTCGTTCAGAGTTTCTGTTAGTCTGTTTATTTTACTATCCCTTCTGGAAGCACGATTTGTGAAAGTGCATTCATCTTCTAATGGGTCGTTTAGATTATTTTGCTGTTCTAAGTTCTTTTCAACCCATTCAGCTACTCTGAGCAGTTGTTGTTTTTGCAACATCGCAGCACTGTCGTCACTTGAAAGTGAGCTCGTACTCTGCTCGTTCGTAAAAACCTTTTTATTTTCATTGACTTTCAAATGTGTTTGTGTCAAGTTTGGATAAACGTTAACAATATTTGGCAAGGATGGCTTTGACGTCTCTGTCTTTTTATCTAAATCTCCCGTCGGTGGGAAATCTTTGGAAATTTTCGTATTTTCTAATGAATGAAAATGAGACATGTCGATTTTCTTGAGTGGTCGAGCGAACTGACTCACCTTGCTTTGCTCATATCGATCAAAGTTAAATATTTTTATATCATGATTATTTGACGAAGGCAAGTCTTCTTTCTCTATAGATTCAACGTTAGTAACGTCTGCTGAATTGTCAACGTCTGTGTTGAAATCATTTAGCAAATTGTCAATCTCTGAAGCATTTTTCTGACTTCCTATCAGAGAATTATTGTTGTTGTGCTCGGAATTATTGGAAAAGTTGTGCGTTTTGAGAGGTCGTAGCGGTGACGACGAGACGTTTAAAAGAATAGGATTAATCGAACTATTTTTAACGGTAGGACTAGCTTCTTTATTGTTATTGTCAACGTGAACGTCTATCAGAGTGCTCTCTACTACAACGGTATTTTTGATGTCTGTTTTGATATCATCGTCATTCTTTTCTAAATCTATGAAATTGTCATCATTTAGGTCTTTGAATATAGAGTTTTCATTGCATTTACTCTGTCTTCTGTACAAAACGGGTGGTACATCAGGTTCCGCGTTATCTAATAAAATGTTTTTGGAACCTGCTTGCATTCGTAGATGACAAAATCTAGGTCCAGGACCCACTTGAGTGTTAGATTTATGGGTGCTCACTGTCGATTTGGCTATAGATGATGTTCGACTAACACCACCCATTGAACTATGAGAATTCTTTCTAATCGAAACACTGTCCGCCGAAGTGGGAATCATTGGTTTATTTTTATCTACATCTTTGAGCAAATCTTCATGACACGCACTATGACTACTGCTTTTTTTACTAGATATTGATGTTTTTGTGCGATCACAGAGTTTATGATGAACCGGCTCCATATTCACGCTATTCCTCCTAATTGTGAAATCATCTCCCACTGCAGTACTTGGAGATTCTAATTTAGCTTTATCTTCAGATTTTATCATATCATTTATAACATTATTTGGTTTATTGATATCTAATATATCTATATTGTCTTTACACTCAGGTTCAGGCAGTATGTATAAGTTGTTTTTATCGTTTAAAGCAACACCGGTGGGGGAAATGCTCCGAATACTGATTCCTGAGTTCAAAGATTTGATTTCAGCATTACAGTTGGCACAAAATGAATTTTTAAAGTCTCCACTCAGAATTGTTTGTGTGGCAGTCGTGTAATAGCTTTCATTATAGCAAAACGGTTTGCTTTGGGATTTCGAACAGGTACACGTGTCACAATGTTTTGTAACAGAGTCTTGGATGCTATCTTCAAGTATTTTGGACATCAGCGACGCGGATATATTGAATTCGTACTCACTCGCGTCAAAAGTGTCAATATCATTGCCATTTTTCGAGTGATTAGAACTGCCCACCTTAGGTGTTTTCGACATAACATATTGAGACACTCTCGCTTGCGTGTCTACAGGAAGCTGTTAATGGAAAAAAAAGTCAATTATGTTAGTTAAGTAGATATTTTGTTTAAGTTATTACAAGAGTATTGCTTATTTTCACTTACGTTGTCTAACTTTTGAGAAACAAAATTGTCCGGTTTGCATTGAAGTAGTTGGATTGCTAAATTCATATCGTTTTTATATCTTTCCTAAAATAAAAAATATATATAAAGAATAAAAATTGAAGTTGTATAACTAAAAGACACACTAGGTGACAATTATGCAGTGCATTATAAATCACACAGAGTCACACTACTTCTTCTTCTTTTTAAATATTAAATTTTTAATTTTTTCTATAAATAAAAAGTAAATAAATATAAAGTATATTCTATTTATATAAAGCAATGTTGATGTCAAATTTATAAAATAATAAGTAAATATATTTGTTTTACATACTGGATGAATACAATAAAAAAAACTTAAAAGATTTGTAATCTTTACTTTCAGAAAATTTTATATTGTTTATATATTATACTTGTAAAAAAACACTAGTACAGTAACTACATAGCCTCCTACAAATAGTATGCTAGATAGTGGAAGTACTATTGAATGTATAAAATAATTATAATACTATGTTGAATGCTTAACAAGGTATTCTAGTCCAGTGGCAAAGCGTCAACTGAAAATGCAACAGTTATGGGTTCCAATATGGCTGGCTCGTCGCACAGTGCTGTAAAATGTATGTTGCATGTAAAATTTACCTTTTAACAAGTGCTCATCATCGGGTTTTATTATAAGCTTGATGTGATTTAGCATCAATCCCTCCAGCCATATTTTCAAATCAAAGAACAGTAAATTATCTATTAGTGATTACAGCAACAACCACAACATCCATAAAAGTAGAAAAATGTAGTTTTTTTCCGAGTCTACTTTTAATGTTTATTGAAAGAACATATGTATTGATAAACATCTCATGGACGGATTTCAGTTGTGATAATTGAAATCCGTCCATAAGATGTTTATCAAAATAAAAAAATCAAATATTAGTTGTTACAGTCAAAATTGAAATTTCAAATTGGGAAAATTGAGTTTTTGACATTTTAGTTTTAATTTAATTTTTTTTTTGTCTTGTTGTTATGCGATAAAAATTCTTAAAAGTGATAAAATTAAAAAAAAAATACTTTTATTGAGTTTTTATAACTAATATATAATTTAGGGTTTTCTGATTTGGAAATATGGCTGAAGGGATTGCTTTTAAATTATATCAAGATTATAATAAAAAACAAAAAAAAATCCAATGATAGGCATTGGATTTTTTTCACTCCTTAAAAGGTAATTTTCAATGTGACATATATTTTATAGCACTGTGTGTCAGAGATTTCTTTAAGCTCCATGCTATATCCCGCTTATAGCAAGGTAGGCAGAGGGAACCCTTTTGTTATGACACACTGGTCCACATTCTGTCCACATTCTGCAGATTATTCTAGACATTATACATTAAGTGGCAGAACTCAATGCTGCACTTTCTCTTATTACCAAAACAAGGAAATAAAAATGTGAATTATATTCATAAAGATAAATAATATGCTAAATAATAAATTATTAAAATAAATTAAAATAATAGAAACTATATCATACATTTTCCTTTTGTAACATGCTATAGTTGTGCTTAGATTCAGCCAATCTCACAGATAAAGTTGCAATATCTTTGGTTAATTGGCTCTTCTCACTTTTCATTTTGTCCACCATTTGCAGTAATTTTTCCTCTAAAACTTGATTTAATTTTTGTACCCTCTTATGAGAATCATACAATCTGAAATTAGATAATTACATTATTTTTTTTTTACTTTATATTCTTTTGATTTAATTTAATTACAATATACATTAAATAAAGTGATGTAATAACATATATTTACACTTTATTCCACATATAGCACCATACTCTATTCTTTAACTGTCTTTAACTTTACTTTGTTTTAACAGAGCTAAGAAATTAAAATAATACATTCTTTGGATTGAGAATTGAACCTACAACCATTGCATTTACTTTCAGGCTTGTATGTCATGATAGCCTTTATACAACGTAAAATATGTGAAAAAAAATGATATCTGGTTTGCTTTGATCTTCAGCCAAGTTTGAAAGGAATGTAAGCATTTTTCTTTTGTTTTCTTTTTGCATCTTGCATATAGCAAGGTATGCAGATGATTCCTAGTGTTAAAATGCTCTGTTTCCCATGCTCTGTCAAATTTTCAAGATACATTCCTATTATTTGAAGGTAAAGCAAATACAATGTTTCACATATTAATTATTAATACCAAAATGCCTGATACATAATTTTTATTAATAGATTATGTTGATTTAGTAATGTTTGAAGGTTTTTAACATTTTTGAATATTTTTAAAACTTGCAAACAGTATTTCACACAAAAAAACAAATTATTTAATAATGGATAGAAACTTAAACAAATTGTTTTTTTGGTAAATGGCATTACTACCTTTCCTGCTTTATATGGGGTACAGGAAAAAAAAAGATACCTACCGTTCATACTTCTCTCTCCAAGTGCCAATTTGTTCTTCTAAATCGTTAGCCCTAGAGGAACACTTGAAAAATTCTGTTTCAAGAGCTACAAAATGTGCATCACGCTCGGCAAGGTGAGCCCGCAAGTGCTCCACTTCCTTACCCAACTGTGCTCCACCATCACTACATTCCTATTAATGTAGGTAGATTATAACAAAAACTTGTAATTACTACAGATTAATAAACAAAAATAAAAATACTAGTCGAGCAAACAAAATAAGACACAAGCATAGTGCTATATTGCTAATTATCAAAATCTACATACTGCTATAATCATTGAGCTTTAAAATAAAATCTACTTTTCAATGAAAATATATAAATGACTTATTTGTTTAAATAAAGCATCATTTTCTTAAAAATAAAATATATTTGTTTAATACTTATATGGTTTCTTACAAATAAGAATCCCCTTGATGAATAGATAGCTAGTTTTGATAATAAAACAAAGACTGTTTAAGTGTTTTACATTAAATAATTTTAAAAGATATCTATATCTATTGATAATAATCAATAAATATATGTATATTATTTGATTTGTAGCTAGGAAGAGAATAAAACGAAATTTTTAGAGGAAAATATACTAAAAAATGCGTTTACTGCCACGAGAGTCACTTTAAACTAGACTACTAATACATCGCCAAATGTTTTACCTTACAAGGGGAGTTCTTTATGCTTTCATCCATCACTTATTTAACTTATTCTATTTCACATTTCACATTATTACTAGTTCAATTTTACGTTTAGAGCCACGTCACGCGTAAAGTGATTAACAGCTATTATTATCAATAAGCCACTGTTTAAAAAATAATAAAATAAAAATCAATCGGCACACAAAACGAAAATATTTACATCAATTTGAAATTTAAAGATTTTGCCATCTGCATATAAATATGGTGCAAATAAATCCTAGAGCATAAATTTTCTTTTTAATAAATAATACATTAAATATTAAATAGGAAATCCCAAATTTTTTTGGAACACGACGCGATTTCTTCGTAATAAACGCAGTTGACGTTATTGACGTAACCAATATAAGATTTTCATTTTTAATCTGTTTCATATGAAAGCATAAATGTATTAAAAATATTTTTTATACCAAGATATTATGGAAATTGATAGTTTTATACATTTATATATTTATTAACTTTTTATACATATACGTTTACTTTTATACATATTTATAAATTGATGAAGCGATTTTTATAAATTCAAAAGATCAAGCATCTGTACAAAGATTATTTAGTTAAATAATAAAATAATACACCTGTATTGACAATAATTTTTATTAATACCAGCTTCGTACTATGATCAAATGGAAATATTTTTTTATGGAAAAAAGACAACGAGCTTATGGGTCACCTGATGGCAAGTAATTAGTTATCACCGCTATCCACGCCCCCGTGTAACACCAAAGGTGCTACAGGTGCATTGCCGGTGCCTTTGGTGGTTGCCTTTGAGGTGGATGCGCTTTTCGGAGGTACCCAAGTCGTATCAAGCTGAAACACGCAGGTAGGCTACAGTTGTATGGAGTATGGAAGGAAGTTCCTACGCAACCCCACAGTAATAAAGTGCCACATATGGTGTGGATGGCGATAGTGTGGATGGTATTTGAGTTTGTGAGGTACAGTGCAGTGAGAAAATTCGACGGCAGGTAACAGGTCAAATAGTACACCAGAACACACCCTATGATAAATGCGGTAGAGAACGCACAGTGATGAGACATCTCTACGCAAAGCCAAAGTATCATGCTTTTCACAGATTATTGGCATTAATTAGTCTTAAAGAGTTGACTGACACATGACGCATTCTAAGTATCCGAAGTAACTAACCGCAGACACAGTGGAATAGGCAGGTACAATTGAAACGATTAATGTGTTGTAGGTAATATATAACCTTCCTCGATAAATGGACTATTACAATAATGTGGCGAACACAAACATATTTTTTCATTTCATTTTCATTAATCAAAAAAATTCTTAAGCTTTATAATATTAGTATAAATTAATTAATTAATTAATTTAATAAATTAAATCAGCTTCATCCCGCACACAGCAAAGTAGGCAGAGGGAACCTAGTGTTAAGACTCTCCGTTCCCCACTTTCCGCCGAATTCTAGAAGCATTACGAGTGTGAGTGAGTGGCGGAACAACACCGCGCTATGCCTCGACATTAGAGCGAAGAAATGGAAATATAAATTTAAATAAATATTTGATAACTGAAAGAAGAGTGTGAAAATAATGGTCTAACCCTAAATGCGAATAACACAAATGTTCTGGTTTTTGATGAAGAAAGGGCAAGTGAATGAAGTGATGTATGTTCAGTAGAGATGGAAGATATGAGATGGGTGTGTAAAGGCGTATTGCTGCCGGTAACAGATTTAACGGAGCCTTAGCTGCATTGATAATACGGCGAAACGTCTGCGCGTTTGGTCGTACACAACGCAGTGTTGGTACCGACGCTGTTATACGGCAGCGAAACGTGGGTAGTACAAAAGAAGAGTGAAAGAAAGATGAATACCGTGGAGATGCGATCTCTTCGTAGGATATGCGGAGTCAGCTTAGTTGATCGAATCCGCAATGAAGAGATGTCACAGTGATAATGAAGAAAAACGTGCTCAGCTGGTGGGCACGTCGAACGAATGAGTGATGAAAGAATGGCAAAAAAGATTTATGATGGAAGAGAGAGTGGTATGAGAAGTAGGGGGAGACCTCGGTTGACCTTCGAAAACTCAGTATCAAAGATACTGGAGGTAGGTGACGTAAAAAGCAGGAGAACCCCCCGAAGGGGATGTACGAAGACGTTGATGACAGTGGACGAGGTGAAAGAGGTACGTAGAGAGCGTAACGCTTGGTGCCCCGTTCTCTCTGACCAGCCCGCTAGGGATAAAGAGTTACATTAAGTTAAGTTAAGTTTAATTTAATGTAACGCTTTATATATTTGATTTCCTCGATTGAGGATCGAGCTCACAACCAGTCGCAGTTTACTTACTCACACTCTGTACCCCTGCGCCGTCTTCTTGTCGTGGATTTTAACGTCACTCCAAAGGAAAAAGTAGGCGAGAAACGTAGGCCTCGGATTAAGTGGTTGTTGGTAAATGGACCGAGGCAGCCCGATTTCCTGGCAGAGGTGAAAAGTCAAAATCTCTCTACTAACACCCACATTGATGATCGAGCACAGTCAGCAATCAACGCAGCGGACAACCTAGTTTTTGATAGTTGTAAGGGAAGACGTATCAATGACATGGAGACATGGTAGTGAAATGACAAGGTGCAGAAAGTGATCCGTGAGACAAGGCAAAGCGTGAAAACAAGGTTGTCTTTAAGGAGTAGTAGCTATCCAAATCCCCTGAAGACAATCTGGAGTACATAGTAGCAAAAAGTGGCAGCAAAAGAGTTGCAGCCAAAGCCCACAGTGAGAGTCTGTCACCACTATATGATAAACCTGAAACTGCGGAAGGGCAGAAGCTCATATACAAACTGGCACGTGCTTGGGATAAAGTGAAGCAAGATATCGCAAAATATATTTGCGTCAGAAGTTCCCAGTGTATTAAGATCCCTGAGGCCTATATTAAGATTCTCAGAGGCATGTACTACGACTCCGCTTCTTTGGTTAGGGCTGCTGTAGGCGACTTAAAACCCTTCTAGATTTCCTAGTTCTAAGACACTTCCGTTTCCCACTTTCCGCTCCGAATTCTGGAGAAATTGCCTGTTAAATGGCGGAATATAATGATATAATGATATACATATATATAATGATAATAAAAATGTAAGGATTTATATATGAAATTTTATTTTCATAGAGTTTTTTAAGCTTTACTTTTAATCCGCTTACTACAGAGCAAACAAACAGCAACCACTTAGTACCCAAACATTATGTTTTTCAATCTTCGCCCGACCCCGAGTAAAGATTACACATTTAAAAATCAAAATCAAATCAGCTTCACGCTTTATTCCGCACACAGCAGGGTAGGCAGAGGGAACTTAGTGTTAAGACACGCCGTTCCCCACTTTCCACCGAGTTCTGGAGCCATTGCGTTGAGGTATTGAGTGGCGGAACTCAACACCGTGCTTTGGCTCAACACCAGAGCGAAGAAATGAAAATATAAATTACACATTTATTACATTATAAACTGAGTTTGCGGAAAGTCTCGTCTTTTTGAGCCTAAACGACTGCGCCACGATACTAATCATTAAAGGTTTTTTTTTTTAATTTCACGCTGTATCTCGCATATAGCAGTATAGATTGAGCGAGCTCTTTCCGCGGAATTTTCGAGACATTACGTGTTGAGTGGAATTCAACACCGAGCCTTGTCACCAACAAAATTATAATGACATAATATGCTACGAAAACTAAAAATGGCCTATGTTCCGTTTGGACAGTAAAAGAAAATAAAATTAAAATCATGTTAAATAAAAACTTACAGCTTATGTTTGAAATGTTCATATTTCAAACATAATTACTTAATTACTATTAAGTATTTAGCTACTACTTTCGTTTTATTATTATGAAGAAAATACTAGATATTGTATGGAGTACCTACAACAATATATGTATAGTTACGTTTACGACAGTACGACAATATATGTATAGTTACGTTTAGTTTACGACAATATATAAATAGATAGATAAATGCAATTGGAGGGAAACGTGACATGCAACTCTATTGAGAAAACTGAATAACTACCTACAACGTACAATATATGCCCAGTTATAATTATTATTTGCANATGTTAAATAAAAACTTACAGCTTATGTTTGAAATGTTCATATTTCAAACATAATTACTTAATTACTATTAAGTATTTAGCTACTACTTTCGTTTTATTATTATGAAGAAAATACTAGATATTGTATGGAGTACCTACAACAATATATGTATAGTTACGTTTACGACAGTACGACAATATATGTATAGTTACGTTTAGTTTACGACAATATATAAATAGATAGATAAATGCAATTGGAGGGAAACGTGACATGCAACTCTATTGAGAAAACTGAATAACTACCTACAACGTACAATATATACGTAGCTATAATTATTATTTGCAGCTACTACTTGGAATAATGGTATGGTAGACTAATTTATTCATTATTTTTATATTGAAAGGTACTATCGTTAGGTTAGTCTAACGATGATTAACTACATATATTACAGCTTTTATTAAAGCATTTTTATCATGGAAAAACAATAGAAAATGTTTAATAGTTTTTAAATACAAGGTCGTTCTTATGATCTGCATCGAACTTGTTTTCCGAGAGATACCCACGACTGAAATAGCTTGATAAAAATAAATAATTGACAGAGATTCGTCGTCGAAAGAAACTTCGCTCGGTATTACTGCGCATACTTTGAACGTCAGCACACGTCTGGAGCTGACGAGGGTTCTATTTTGAGAACGCTAACCTCACACTAACGCTGATCTGACTTCGCCACTCCTTTGTCTTATTAAAAGTATATCGGTCAATACGTGTATAAAATTAGTTTTTCAATTATAAAAGTCTTCCAAAATGGGAAATTTCCTCAGTGGTGCTCCGACAGAGGATGCAGCTTCTACTTTGAATAATAATACAAATAGTGAAAGTGAAACAATGGAAGACGACAGTTGTTTACGTGACAATAATACATCTGTCATTGAAGAACAGTTTCATGATACCTTAAGTGATGATTCAGAAACACGTGCTAAGGTTAAAGAACAAGAAATGAATGAGTTCAGAAAAGAATTAGATATAAAACGTGAACAACGAAAAGAAATTTTGGGCAGACATAGAGCTGAGAAAAAAGCACTAGAAAATGCTTTGCAAAATGAAATTGAAACCAAAATTGAACTTTGCGAAAGCAATCAACTTCTTCGTGACTTATTGATAAAAAATAATATAGACGTGCCAGAAAATCTTTGCGATAGTAATGAAAAATCTTACATCGCTAACTCTATTTCTCAAATGAGAGAGGAAATTGAAAAGTTAAGGTCCAGTAATATAAAGCTCCGGTGTGATTTGGCGAGTTCTAATAGTGCATTGCAAGCAGCACACACTGATATCGCTGACCTAAGTGCTCAAAACACTGAATCCATAAAACAAGTAAACGCGCTTAAGGAAGTAATTTCAGTTAGTAAGACAATGATTAAGCTCCGTGAACAACAATTAAATGAGGTAAGCAATTAAATAGTATACTTATAAACCAAATCGTCGTTTTTAGTATATAAATTGTGTAAAAAATCTTTATATTCTAAAATATAAATTCTAACATATAAAATTACTCTAAATAATATTTTAAAAAAACAATTCTTTAGTTGTGTTCCACATATTGCACTAAGTATATTTGTTAAGGCAACGAACTGTAATCCCAAGTACCTTCATCGGTCAGGGACCGCTATAATACGTCGCAGCATGCTACCGGTATTCCCTGTTGGCAAATAATCTTGACTGAAAGCCAAGACATTTCCAGCATTGTTATGATAAATGATCCCTATTCAATTATTTCATAATAATTAAATTAAGCTTTATTCCAGCGGATGTTGTTACAGTAAACATGTAAAAATTAATAAAACTATTTTATCTTAAACATATTTTAGCTATATAATACTATTTACAATATCAATTAAAATTCTTTAAGATTATGGCATTTCTTGTTAAGTGTATAGATACAACTAAGCTATTGTTTTAGTTAAAAAACAAATTAAGCGAGATCGAACAGTCTCTTGCGGATAGAGAAACAACAATGCTCTCTACTGATCTAAGGCAAGAGTATGAACGACAGTTACAAAATATTCGAACACTACGAGGCCTGTATGAGGAGCGAGCAAGATTAGCCGATGTATCCAGACAAGCACTGGCAAGAGACCTTGATGAACACAAATTACTTTTAGAAGCTGAAATAAAAAAGTAAGATAGTTAATATTTTCATATTGATGTAAAAGTTTTAAATATTACATTTCTATTTTTTATTACGTGTGTCATCAAAATTTTCTTTATAATATTTTTTTTAGATCTGAAAATCTAACCAGTAAAGTGGACGATCTGGAAGCAAAACTTGTTACTTTAGAAGAATCTGTAGAGGATAAAAACAATATTATATCTATGAATCGAGAAGAAATTCGACGTCTTCAAGCTGAAATGCTGGGAATAAATAAAGTATATATACACATTTTTAAATGCTAGATAAATTTTCATAATATTTAAATTATTATTTTAACTTAATTATTATTTGTAGCTATTTTCACAAGCACTCATGGGCTATCAAAATAAACAAAATTTGGATAAACTTGTTCATCAATTAGAGGAAAACCATGGATTATTAACACATATGGCTGGAAGAGAAGATTGTCCTGAAGTATCCACTGAACTGCCAAAATTATTATTAGAGATTGTCAATCAAATCGACGAACAGGATGAAAATAATTGCAATTACACATACACCAAGGAATCAAATACGGATAATATTTCAAATAAACCAGGTATTGATTTAAGTATATTTATAAATTTTTTGTACGTTATATAGCGTTTTCTAACTACCCATTAGGGATACAGTGTGAAACAATTTCATCCATTATTCATATTTCTTCTAATTTCAGAATGTGTAAATTCTGGTATTATCATATAATTAACGAATAAATATATAATTAACAGATATTTCCAAAGCGGAGGAAATTGTACAGAATTTACCAAAGGTATGGCGAGTGCTTATGGAGCTCCTAAGTCATCAAAGTGAAGCCGAAACAGATGCATCTAAAAAAGTAACTACTTGTTATAAGTCGGTAGAGACGAAATCTGGTCCTGTACTGGTGCCAAGTGTTAGTCAAACATATATAAGACTTAAGGTAAGAAAAAATAATCACATTAAATAAACATCTGACACTACAATCATTATCTACTATCTACATTGGAATACTCTCAGCTAAATACATTGCTATTTTTAAGTAAAGTATTGGAACTATATGATGCCATAGGTATTAATGCAACGTAGTCATTTATAAATTTCTTAAAATTGTGAGTCAGAATAACGACGAAAATAAAAATATTTTCATGATCAACAATTCGCATTCATTATATGATACGATAATATCGTTCATGAGCTTTGGCACATGTCCAGCTTCACGTGTAATTTTTTTTAGAAGTAAACAATTGTACCTTATACTTATTCTTATTTTTTTAATGTAGTAAAATTTTGTCTATTATTTATTTTCAGGATTTAATTTTAGAAAAGTTAACTTTGATTAAAGAAGTGAACCGTATGAAACAATTAAACACACACTTAGAATCTCGTCTTGAAGAACAAGAAAGGAGGCTTTGTCTCGTCACAAATGAATTAAGTAAGACATGGCATGTTGTTGGAAGACTTCGAAGACACCATCATCAATTACATACTCATGAAAAGATACTTAAGTACGAATTGCAACAAAAAAGAAAACTTCTAAATGAACTCAAAGAAGAACTTGAATACTGTCGAGAAAAATGGGAGCAAGCTCGTGAGAAAAATACTCAATCCGAAAAAGATTGGCGTAAGTTACGCACTGAATTTTCAAACAGAAAATTAAAACCTGAAGCATCCTTTAATAACTCTGCTGAAAGTGGTTACAGTGATGAAAGGCCTTCAGATTCAGAATCGAATGACGAAAGTGAATATATTGAACCTAAAATCAAATGTAAGAAAAAAATTAAGAAATCTTTTGAGACTATTATAGATTCTAGTACAGATGTTAATTTAGCAGAAAAAGAAGATCCAGCCAGTGATATGTTGGATATAGCTGATCTTCCTTTAGATACTCAAGATAGTGCTGAATGTATCTTAGATTCTAGCAGTAGTGACAGACTGCCCAAAATAGAAAGTTATGAAGAAACAGAAGATGAAGCCGGTGATATGATTAAAGACATATGTGTGAATGAACAATCAGTGGCAGTAGATATTGGGCTTACTAGACATAATCCACCAGAGACATCTAATAATCTTTATCTTGAATCAAATATTGATACAGTGACAAATATAGATATAACAACAGAAGAAACCGACAGAGTCAATAATGATGAAAAACCTGAAAATAACAGTATTGATATATTAAAAAGTCGTCAAATACCTAATGAAAATAGCACTCACTGTAGCCAAACGATTACAGAAAATATTCCAGAATATCAAGATATTAATGTCGCCACTACTTCTTTATGTACAGAGGTAAGAAATTTAGAAAATCATTCAAGTAAAAATATAGGTAATGGTGATGTTGCAAGCATCACTGATTTAACAGAAGAATACGTTGAACAAGCAACAGCAACACAGACGGACGAAGATAAAGTAGTATCTGGCGACGAGGGACCTAAAGTTGATTTTGGTGAAATCTTGAAAAACGTGAAAAAACAAAATGAACGTCTCCAATTAAAAGATAAACGATTAGAAAATTTAGAAAGCGGTTGTTCATCTGTGGTTTCAAATATATCAAATACTTTCCAGCTTGGAGATGACATGATTGAAAAATTAGATACTTTGCACTTAAAACACGACTCTACAGAGCAGAATAAAAATCAACAGGTAGGTCAACAAGATGATTCAAATGCTGAACAGAAACAAATAGATTTAGAAGAGCCATCATCGTCACAAGACATAGATCATGAAGCTAGATTTGCAGCACGTGAACTTCGCTTAAAGAGATTAGAGGAGCAAACAAAGTCCCTCGTAAATAAAGTAAACAAAACAGCATCTAAAGGAGTTAAAATTCACTATAAATTAGAAGAACTTCATAATATTTATGGTTCAGAAAATTCTCGATCGGGGACGCCTTCTGAAGACACATCTGATATATCGCAACACGACGACGATGTTCAAAATGATTAATTAATTAATTTTCTATTATTATTCCTACATTTGGGTAATTTGTAATAAACAATTATATGTGTTTTAATTTTTTATTGACTTCACATAATAGAATTAAATCAGGTACATGATTTTTTTATTTCATGAATACAATCATAGGCACAATATAAAATTAAGAAAATCGGATCACACAATTACACTTACGTAATAAAAGGCACAAAACACAACTTTTGTATAAAAGTAACTTATTACTAAAAATATTTAGTACATAAAAATTGGTTTTAATAATATTTTATTATATTAGAAACATCGGTTATTTTTAACTTTACAAAAGTTACTTTTCTTTGAGAAATGTCATCATAAAAGACAATAGAGGTTTGACTTAAAATTAAATTTGATAAAATAAAATGTATTAGCAATAAATGTGCACATAACTTTCTTTTTATTAATTGTATAACAGCTTTTCAGTCAAATAAATTATATAGTAAATCTTTTAATATGTGCTAGTAATTGTTTTTAAAATATAAAATACGTACAAAAATGGCAAATTACAATACTTTCTAAGGGTTCAGATTTACGACAATGTTTTTAAATTACACTATTAAGGTGACATACATTACAGTTAACAAATCATGGCCACCCTGAAGTTAGAGTTTCGCATCTGCAGCTTAGAAATAAAATAATTCAAAGATTATCCTCTATTCTAACCTCTTTTATCCTCTATACTAACCTTTTGGTCAATTAACTCAAAATATAATATTTTACTTTATTAACTTGTTTTGTACTTATATTAAAAAAAAAACGATTTCTCAATTTAAGAGATAGCGTTCTTGAACAATATTTTACGACTAAACAAGAAAGTATATTTCATTGTCTTTACCGTTCGAAATCGACGTTCTAGCTACATAATACTTGAAAACAAAGTATTTTTTTGAAATTAGACTAAGTATCGAGCGCATAATATCACTCACGTGATATAAAAGAATAAACATAAACATAAAAATAATTAAAATTGTTTTAATATTATATATTTCTTATAATTAATCTTCACACTTAATAGATTTGCTTTTATCAATTGAACTAAGGCTGTCGTCTAGAACAGCGACGACTACATGTTGGACTCGGTCAATTGCTTTCCCCGGTGACCGGCTATACAAACGCCACGCCCATATCGAAAGTAATAGCATCTCCAAAATCGTTATTATATTTTGTATCACTGTAAAAAAAAATATTGAAATAGGTATTAAAATTTATACATGTATTAAAGTTTGACTGAATGTACCGTACTATATAGAAGGGTAGACAGAGATAACCTAATGTTAAGACACTGCGTTCCCCGCGCGCCGCCGTATTTTCGAGACACTGCGTGACATGTGGAACTGAACGTCGCGCATTGTTTTGTTATCAGAGCGACGAAATGAAATAATGAATGATAAAATTTCTCGAGAGCGAATCGAACCTACAACCATCGCGGTTACTGTCCGCACGCCATGCCATTGCGCCACGACGTAAAGATTTGAATTAACATTTTGAATACATACACATAGTACCGATTGTAAACTAGATGGTAATATGCACGATCTCCGCTCGGTGGAATTAATTACGTACATTTCCCGGACAAATGACGTAAAGCGTTGGGTTCTGAGACTTGTTACTAAGTTATCTCTTCTTAACCTAACCTATATGAGAAAAAAAACTTACTATGAACAAACACCGACGGATGCAACGCCAAAATGCACGGCAAATTGACAACCTCAGGCAATATTTTGGCAAATCCACATTGTAGTTTGACTATCAGCAAGACAAGTTGTAGCGCCAGGAATCTAGGTTTCGGTTTGGCGCCTGCAGCCTCAGCGGCGCGAACACACATTATTATACCCCAAACGCCAGATAATATAGATATCACTATGAATGGCTGGATGTAAGTAAAGCTGTTTATATATAACATCTGTAACAAGAGAAATTAAGTTATTTAGAAAACGTCTAAATATTTAAAAGTATCGGGATTTGAAACTTCTTTCTTAATTCTTCTTGGAAATCGTCCAAGCTGTCTGACCACTACATGCCTACGTTCTTCAATGCGCTTGGACGGTTTCAGAGATGTGTGGATTCATATCCCGATAGTAAATTTTTTTAGACGTATTCTAGATAAGTATAGTGTGAAGCTAAATAAGTATTTTTCTTTGTGTGGAAAAAGAATCTTAATATGTAAGAAATAAAGGTTTTTATTTGTACTCTAAAAGTTTTTTGTTATTAATTCATTATTAGTTACTTCGTTCATTGGTACCTACTTATGAAAAAATATAATATTATATTTAAATTCATTGAAACAATAATTTTATATCTTTTAATATTTATAAGTATTTTTGTTACTCCGGTATTAATATAAAAGGTCAGAATTGGTAAATATAAATAGGTGAAAAATTAAAAACAATATTTTACTCTAAGTACTCTCTATGTTTTCTACAATAATAAACGGAAAATGCCTAATGACAGAAAAAGGTTTTAATTAAAATTTTGTATAGAGCAAAAAGGCGCTCCTCTTATGTTATTTACACTGCTCAAATATAACGAGTCACCATTACTAGTAATAATAACAACATAATTGGTCCATAAGTCAGTAGATATTTACTAATTTGCTAAAACGATAAAGTTATCTTATCATTGTATAAACTTCACGCCGTATTCCGCCACAGGTAGGCAGACAACAGAGCGAAAAAACGAAAATATAAATCGTTTCTTCGCTCTGGTGTCAAGGCAAAGTGCGGCGTTGAGTTTAGCCACTCAATACACAATGCCTCCAGAACCCAGCGGAGAGTAGGGAACGGAGTGTCGTAACACTAGTTTCCCTATGCCTACCCTGCTGCATGCGAAAAAATAAATTTAAATAAATATTTCATTTATATTATTATAAATATAATAAATATATAAATTTCTTTGAATGGGGATCGAACCCACAACCAGTCACACACTTGTGCCCCTGCGCCTGTCCATAATTCAGTATTTACTAATTTGTTGAAACGATAAAGTTATCATTGTATCAATGTATCGTAATACGTACCATGTCTTCTGACCAGAGTATGAGAATTATCAAATACAGTATAGCTTGGATTATAGGCATCTGTAGCACCAGGTACCGCAACCAAGTTAAACTTTTTCTGTAAGAAATTTAAAATATTTTATGATTACAGAAATATAAATAGTCGAATAGTAATTTAATATATAAAAAGTATATATATATATATAGAGAGAGAGAGAGAGAGAGAAACATAAAAAGTCATTTAATATAGTAAAAAGTATAACATATAATACATTTTTTATTATTTTTTTAGCTTCACGCTGTATATCAGGGTAAGCAGAGGAAACCTGGTGAACTAATGAAAGACACTCCGTTCCCATTAAAACACATGCGTTCCTCGCTTACCAGAGGAGGCATTCCGGTCTGGAGGCATTCTGTGTTGAATGGCGGAACTCTCGACGGGTTTTGCCTCGTTACCAGACCGAGGAAAAAATGTTAAATATTTCAGTTCGTCGAGTGGGAAACGCATCCACAACCGACTGGCCTCAAATAAAATCAATTTTTTTTTTAATATTTTTTCTTTCAGCTTCACATACTCAGCATATAACAGAGTAGGCAGAGTTCACGCATATAGAATCTAGTACCAAGCATTTTCAGCAAGACGGGTTTCGCAGGCAGGATTTACTAGTGCTAGTCACGTTTCGTTCTCGGTCTAGAAATTAAAATTACACACTCCCTGAATGGGAATCGAACTCACGATGAATATTTTACCTACATAAAATATTTTTTAAAAACAAAATAAGCCAAAATAATTATAAATGTAACATTCATAGCTGAATATAAAAAAGAAGTAGAAAAAAAAACTTAACTAAGCTAAAAAAATATTCCATTTGGAACTAGTACAATTCATTATATCTATATAACCTTACACTATTATTATCAATTAAAAATTGACTTTTTTTAACATTTTTTAAAGTGTTAAGTTAATCCACACTTAAGGAAAGAAAAATACTTATTTAGAAAACCTATAAAAATTTGAACGTAGCTGGTCGGTTTCCAGGAAGCGCGGGTTTGAGTCCCGCTACGTTCAAATTTTTATACGTTTTCTAAATAAGTGAAATTAACTTTCCTATAGTAACTAGTGAAGTATCATATATCCGTCTCCGTATTCGTATCTGTGACCGTAACCGTTTTAGCGGATCTTGTCCTTTATTTTCTGCAAAACTCTCTGGTACGTATTAGTGAAATTAGAAACAGCAATTTTTATTCTGTGCAATGTCGAAATATAAAAATACATTGACTCTGACCTAATATTAGTTTCTTTCTCAAGAAAAAAGAAAAATTTAATTAAATTATTGGATTGTTTTTATTGATTGTCAAAGTCACCCGTATCGATTGAGTTAGATCGTAAAGATCCATATCTTTATCCGTTTTCGGATTCATATCCGCAAATATAGTTATTAATGAACTGGCACATCTTTAATAGTAGCATACCATGGAATAGCAGCTTATATGTGCTTTATATATTTTTATTAAAGCTTAACAACTCTCTTAAAAATAAATATTTATAAAATTTATAATCAAAAGTAAGTCAGTAAGTAAAAGAGATAAAAGTTGTAGATGCTAATTATTTTATTACAGAACAATAAGCCCCACTGCCACCGTAACAGAACCATATTCATTTATTATGATTTATATAGTTTAGAGGCCAGTAGTGGCGCAGAGACACAAAGTGTGCCTGTAAATCGACTGGTTGTGGGTTCGATCCCCACTCGAGGAGATGAAATATTTGTTTACATTTATATTGTCATTTCTTCGCTCTGGTGATGAGGGGAGACCGCGGCGTTTAGTTCCGCCACTCAACACGCAATGCCTCCAGAAATTGACGGAAAGTGGGGAACGGAGTGTCTTAACACCAGGTTCCCTTTGCCTACCCTGCTGTGTGCGGGATACAGCGTGAAACTAAAAAAAAATAGTAGATACTTTGTTATGTTACAATAATTATTTAGAGAAACTGATAAAATCATTTTCTTATTGCCTCTTGGTTTTTTTTAATTTCAATAAAAACATCTCATAAAGTTTACTAGCACCATTTTTTCCTATAATTAAAAGATATTTAGTGAAAGTTACAACTGATGACAAGTAAGTAATATTATAGACAATTATCTTAATAACACTCAGATACATTTACATTATTGATATTAAAAAAAGAGAGTGGTCTCGATTACGTTATCACATGTTCCACATACTCAAATTAACCTTGGTGTCACGAAATAACAAATGAAAGTGAATTATAGCGTAAATATTTACATAAATATGTATTTTTTTAAATTAGGTTTTAAGACCATTTAGCGACAGTTATAGTTAATACGATTAACTATAACTATCGCTAAATGGTCTGAAATACGAATTCAATTAAGATGAAATTATATTTCTTTTTTTTAATAAAATCAATTTTATAAAAATCATTACCTCACAATAGTAGCATAGGTAATTGTTGTTCCTAGTAAATATAAAAAAAATCTGGACAAGCGCGAGTCGGGCTCACCCACCGAGGGTTCCGTACAAAAATTGGAGGTCTCTGGGGTTTTTTTTTAAATTCAGGCTTTTATTTTTTCGGATTTAACGACAAATTTACTATAATTTTTTTATAAATTTTGATTCCCTTTATAGTGTCGAAATACGCGTTTTTTGCTATGTAAACGGCCATATCTTTTTTTTAAATAAATGTAGAAATAAGTTTTGTTCAAGAAGTCAAGAGTTTCAATTTTAACTCGATATCTTCAAGCGTTTCAGAGATAAAGGCTCTTGACAGACCGACAGACGGACGGACAAATTGTGGGTTTTTTTTTAATGGAAAAGACAAGGCAAACGAGCGTTCGGATCACCTGATGGTAAGTGACTACCGCCACCCACGACCCCGTGCAACACCAGAGGAGCTACAGGTGCGTTGCCGGCCTTTAAGGTGGGTTAGGCGCCGGGGCCCGGCATTACCTGATGCGAAACGCAGTGGCATAAAGTCACTACTTAACACCGGTTTTAAATGCCTATATATAATAATACGTTTATCTTCAAAACTGTGTTTAGGTATAGATTTCAGATAAAATATAGGCTTTTTATTGGTTCCTTTTTAAAGAGAATTATGTAAGTATAAACTATATAAATGAATAATTTTAAAAAATACTTTTGAACTTGAGGTCTGGGCAGGATGCAGCAAGGCCAACAGCAGCATGGCAAAACTCTTGTTTCCATCTGAGAGCCCTCGGATCGTCTGAAATCATAAAAGTCTTAAAATTACTATTAATGTAAAAACGTCAATTTTCTTAGCTTGAATTTAAGTTGAGAAAATTTACTTTTTCACATTAATACATATAACAGCACACACATTTACCAAAACGTTANTTTTTTATGGAAAAGACAAGGCAAACGAGCGTTCGGGTCACCTGATGGTAAGTGATTACCGCCGCCCACGACCCCGTGCAACACCAGAGGAGCTGCAGGTGCGTTGCCTGCCTTTTTCGTATTATAAATAATAAATAATATTTTTAACTGTGATTATTGCATAGTTATATACAGCAGTACTACCTTTTACAAGCGACTATCTTTTCTTAGTTAGTTATTGTTATTTTGCATTTTTTCACACGGCCTTATTACTTGGTCAAGTACAACTGGTTTTATTTAAAAAAAATAAGTTTCCCACGTTTGACAAACGTTAATTATTAATTATTATATGTTCATTATTCGAGAACGAGAATACTAAGTTCTTTTACCATCGCTGTTGATAAAAATAGAAGACTTCAAAGTAACCATGTTCCCGTTAATAAATTAAATTGTTTTTTTTTTAACTATTTTTTTCTAATTTTTACATTGAGTTCCACTCAACACGCAATGCCTCCAAAATTCGGTAGAAAATGGGGAACGGAGTGTCTTAATACTAGGTTCCACCTGCCTACCATGCTGTATGCGAGATACAATGTGAAGCTGATTTGATTTGAGTTTATTTTATTAAGAGAGCTAAGTTTTATTCATCATATTGCGTGTTACGGCAGAACCCAGTGCCTCGTTTCGTTATCAAACCGTGGAAATGAAAATGATTTATAAATGTTAATGTTCCCCCAAGTACAAACATTGCGTGCACACGTCTCTATTTTTTCTATATCACGTTTTATATATAATAAATAAAAATTTTAACATACTATAATAAATGTGCTAATTCAAATGAACTTGTTAATAAAACTAAATATATAATATCATATTTGTTACAACATTTCCTCTAAAATAAACAAATTATTATCACAAGACTTTTTCGTTATCACAAGAGAAATATTTGATTTATTTTTCTCTACGTATAGGGAAAAATATCAGTGAAAATTAAGTGTGAATTGTAGATATGGAGGCGTAGTTGGTCTCTAACATTTTGTACATTCAATAGACGTGGTTATAATTCTGATTTGGAAAAAATATGCGGATTTCGTAACACAAAACGAAACTCTTATAGGATCACTTTATTATCTGTCTGCAAATAGCAATTATCTCGAGATGGCATAGATATATTAATCTGAAATTTAAATATTCTAGTCCACGGTCCCTTCGAGCACAGAAAAAATCTAGCTTATAAGTCAACGCAATTAAAACATGCGAACGCTTATGCATCGTTATTACTGAATTTTGTATGAAATTCGCCGTGTAATCAAAACCTATACATCTCGTGGACCACCAGATATGAAATTTGGCACGAAGTGAGAACTTACAATACAAATAAA
Organism: Heliconius hermathena; assembly: GCA_013403705.1. Taxonomy (NCBI): domain Eukaryota; kingdom Metazoa; phylum Arthropoda; class Insecta; order Lepidoptera; family Nymphalidae; genus Heliconius; species Heliconius hermathena. Next base: position 225,017 of record JAAIXJ010001819.1, on the reverse strand, counting down.
GAAAAAATCCGAAAAGTGAAAATTTATAGACATTTCATTGAATAAAACCGGAAAAGGGCGAGTCGAGCTCGCCCACCGTGCGTTCCGTATAGATAACTCACTTGAACTAGCAGCTTTAATGCCAAATTTTGCTCCCCTTTTAAGGCTAATATTTTTTTCCCTGAACTAGTACTTACCTATAGATACTAGCTGAAAAAGTTTAGGTATAATTCTAGGTCAACCGGAAGTACTCTATTAATTTTGATTCCCTTTATAGTGTCGTATCGTAACTAGTATTTAAGTTTATTCCTTACAAACATACATACATACAAATGTTTTCTCTTTATAATATTAAATTAGTACCTATAGATTAGTATAGATATCAAGAATAAAACTGTTGTGTAAATTTTATATAAAATAGTATAAAATTATGTATAGATTATTAGAAATATGCATACTACCCACGGTATGTATGGAATAAATATTTATATTACATATATTACGATATTATACGAGGAAGCTATTTTCTAATCAAAATGCTTAGTTTATGTAATGTAAAAGCTGTTCTACATGATACATGTGTATATATTTCTTCCTCCTGACTAGAGATAATTAAATACGCATTTAGCCATCATCTTACGAAACTTTAATGTCGGCTTATGCAACCCCGGCACCTTCACTACAAGCAACTAGCTACAAAAGTAAGGATGTTTACTTTCGTACTAGGGATTATTCGATAAATAACTATTAAATATTAAATATTTGTTAATGGCCGTTTTTAGGGTTCCGTACCCAAAAGTTGAAATAAAAATCTATTATATTAAAACTCCGCTCTCTGTCTGTCCGTCTGCCATCGGGCTCATAAGCCACGATAGACTTAGTATTTCTTTTGCTGTATAAAATAAATATTTAAAGGGGCTCCCATACAATAGACAAGTTTTTTTTTCCTTTTTATAGAAAATGTTATAGATTTCTTCAGGAGTCCGGATAACACTTGGCCGGTTTTTTTTTGTGTATAAATATATCTAACAAAATAAACATATTATAGTTCTAACCTACAAAAGTCGTACTGTCGGTAGAAATTAGCGTTAAACTTGTAAGCGTAGAAAATTTTGTAAATTAAATAGGCTTCACGCTGTATCCTGCACACAGCAGGGTAGGCAGAGTGAAGCTAGTGTTAAGTAATTCCGTTCTCCACTTTCCGCTGAATTCTGGACGCATTCGGCGCCGAATTCCGGAGGCATTGAATGGTGGAACTCAACGCCGCGCTTTGCCCCGACACCAAAGGGAAGAAATGAAAATAAATATTTAATTTTCTCGAGTGGGGATCGAACCTACAACCGTGTGTGACTGTAAACGCGACTCATTTACAGCCACTTATGCCCCTGCGCCACGACTGGCCTCCAACTGAATACTAATTGGGTTTATATTATCTCGATTAATACTTAAGTCTTAATTAATACTTAATTGAAAGATATTTAAATCTGTTCGATCCCGACCTTGGTGCCAGGTACAATAATGAAGTAAAAGTACAAAAACATATAAAAAATTGCAGCCAATTTAGTGACAAATACTCATTACTAGATTAGACTAACCAGACTTACTTACTTATTATTATTTTTTTTGCGGAAGCCAACAACTTCGCTTCTACAATCATTAAAGTTACAAACAAAATAAAAAAAAATGTTCCAAAATTATGTATGAAATAGTTAACGCTATCTCTTTGGTGTAAGTAAATACGTAGGTCATCGTGGCGCAGAGACAAAAGGGTGCGACTGTAACGCGACAGTTGTGGGTTCGATCCCCACTTGAGGAAATGTTTGAATGTTTGAATTATTAATATTTTCATTTCTTCGCTCTGGCACCAAGGCAAAAAGCCCAACGTTGGGTTCCGCCACTCAACACGCAATGCCTCGAAACATTCGGCAGAAAATGGGGAGCGGAAAATCTATTATATTAAAACTCCACTTTGTCGGAGTGTCTTAACACTCTCTGCTATATGCGGGAAACAGCGTGAAGCTGATTTTTTTAAAGTAAATACATACAAGTATTGCCTAAAAATTAAAAAGTGACCTTTATACTTACAGGATATATAGCTAGAACTATCGCTATGCTGATACCAGACTCTTTCCAATATCGTAGAGCCGACCGCAGCGTGATTATGTAGAGAAGACATAACGTCAGCAGAACCACGAGACCGCAGGACCAAATTACCCACGCGTTACTTTTGAGAACTGTGTACAAAGATAAATAGCATTCAGTAGTCATTATAATTTGTAGAGATTTTTTTTATAATCTGTAGAGTTGTTTAAGATTTATAATTTGATAATATGTATATGTATTGAGCCAAGTCGTGCCACAGGGCGTGCGACTGTGGACACGACAGGATGCCATTGGACGAAATTATATATTTAATATTTTCATTTCCTCGTTAAACAAAGCAAAGCGCGGCGTTGAGTTCCGTCACCTGACACGCAATGCCTCCAGAATTCGACGGGAAGTGGGAAATGGAAGTGTATTAATGGGAACGCATTGTCTTAACTTAACTATAATAGGTTAGGTACCCAGGTCCTCTTTGCCTATCTTGTATATCTATGAGCTGGAATATCTTGTATATCTATGAGCTGGAAGCATGAAGGTAAAAGAAAAAAATAATGGAATTCGATGTGGATTAGTTATACACGAAGTTTTTTACTTTTTAGATTTACATTTTATTCCCATGAATGTTGTAATTTCAAAATAAACGTAGATACGAATGTGTTTGCTCAGCACGAAATATATGTGGAAACACAAATAAATTATCTCCAGGTTCTATCCTCTGACCTCAAAGTATTTGAATGTACGAAGAATTTTTTTTTTAAATTACTCCATATTTCCTTAAAAATATATATAGGGATATTTCATTTGTTATGTAGAGGAAAAAGTTTAACTAAATGTTTGTTTTTCAGTGTCTGATGTAATAGTTTGAGCAAATTCAATTATCAGATAAGTAAATATGAGCCGTCTCTGCAAATACGTGGAATTTTTGATAAAATTAAATATATATTTAAAAGTAACACGTTAATGAAATATGCTATAAGTCAAATAAAATTTTCTTTTTATCGTTATTTTAATAATATGTTTTCCGGTAAATTTATAAATTAAAAAAATCAAACCACTATAAACAGTTCATATCGTTATACAACAACTCAAATCAATTTAATATATACCATACCAGAGACCGCGCGCAGCTTCGACCGCTTATTTGCACCCTTAGGGGTGAATTCTAAAAAAAAACACGAAACACGTGTTCAATGAAATATTTTTAAGAGTATGAATTTCAAATTTTATAAAAATCAGTGCCGATTTAAAAAAAAATCCATACAAACTTTCAACTCCTATTTCATCCCTTTAGGGTTAAAATTTTTCAAAATCCCTTCTTAGTGGATGTCCAGATTATGAAAAAAACATATTTCACGTTTCTACGCACAGCGGTTACGGCTGTACGTGCGTCTTAACTCAATCAGTCAGGTACATGTCCTTTTATATATATAGACTAGTGGGCGCGCGCGGCTTCGCCCGCTTATTTGCACCCTTAGGGGTAAATTCTAAACCACGAAATACGTGTTCAATAAAATATTTTTAACAGTCTGAATTTAAATTTTTATAAAAATCGGTGGCGATTTAAAGATTTTTCCATATAAGCTTTCAGCCCCTTATTTGAACCCCGTAGGGGGTAAATTCTAAAAAAACCATGAAACGCGTGTTCAATGAAATATTTTTTGAATAATTTATAAAAATCGGTACAGATAAAAAATTTTTTCCATACAAACTTTTAACCCCTATTTCATCCCTTTAGGGTTAAAATTTTTCAAATTCCCTTCTTAGTGGATGTCCAGAATATGAAAATAAACATCTGCCCAAATTTCACGTTTCTACCATCAGCGGTTACGGCTCTGCGTGCGTCTTACCTCAGTCAGTCAGCACAAGTCCTTTTATATATATAGATTTATGTTCGTTCGTTCTATAAATGTTATATTAATGTAAGAGTGGTGCTGGAATAATTTTCGCAGTTCTTGATGGAGATTTTTCAGCCCAACTTCTATTTATCATGGGTTTTTCTTAATAAAGTTTATTTAATATTTCATTTTATACATATAATTAGGGAAATTCGTATAATACATAGATCAAGTTACGCAATTCAGGTAGAGAATCATCATAATATAAGAGGTATATATTTCTCGATGTTGATTTTTTTTTTCAGTTTGCGCTGTATCCTGCACACAGCAGGGTAGGCAGAGGGAACCTAGTGTTAAGACACGTCGTTCCCCACTTTCCGCCGAATTCTGGAGGCATTGCCTGTTGAGTGGCGGAACTCAGCGCCGCGCTTTGCCTCAACACCAAAGCGAAGAAATGAAAATACAAATTTAAGTAAACATTTCATCTCCTCGAGTGGGGATCGAACCCACAACCAGTCGATTTACAGTCACACTTTGTGCCCCTGCGCCACGACTGACCTATATATGTATGTACCTATATTTATCTTCTTATGAATATGATATAAAATTATCGTGTACATCGTGTTAGTTATCTTACCTTCTATTGCAGCCAAGATAATTAAATCAGGTTCAAGGCGATCTCTATTAATACAATTAATAAATGCCTGAGCTCAGAATGTAACACCAGTACGTTCATATCTATTTTTTTAAATAACATATTTAATCATTTATTAACAGTATAACTGGTAATAACTAACAATTACCAGTAATATTAGTTATTTCATATTATTACGTGATTAGTTTAATTAAAATTCAATTATTTGCTTCACGCTGTGTCCCATACATAACAGGTAGAGGGAACCTTGTTCCTAATATACTCCATTCACCACTTTCCGCCGAATTCCAGAGGCATTGTGTGCTGAGTGGCGGCACTCAACGCCACGCTTTGCCCCGACACCAGAGCGAAGAAATGAAAATATAAATTAAAATAAATATTTCATTTGCTCCAATAGGAATCGAACCCACAACCAGTCACAAGCCTATGCCTCTGCGTCACAACTGGTCTTGAGTCATTAATTTAATCATAGGATTTTAGTGATGTTAAAGTACCCTCGTATCATATATCACTGATCTATTAACTCGTATGCGAATATTTGTCATAACTCACTTCCTGTCAATCAGGTAATGGATGGTCTGCGTGAAAAAATATCATTTAGGCTGGCTGACCTTTGCTGCTTTTCCGGATATTATATACGACGCACCGGAACATACTATAGTATCGTTAAGTTACTTTTTGGCTTCAAGCGATATACGTAGGTTGTTAACCCTAGAGATTTTTTTCAAATGTATTTTTTTTAATTATTATTATATTTCCGCAAAATTCCACAAGAGCTAGAACTAGAATACGTTAATTACATGTTTTTATATATGTTTAAAAATTAACGATATTTTATATGGCGTATATTACAGTTATACGTATATAATAGTTGCTCTGTCTTATATATTTGTCTACAATTTCTTACATATTAAATAGAATTTATAATACAGGTTTAGTATTATTTATGTCCTACACTAATATCAAACCTGTCTTCTTAATTTAATCGATTTGCGACAAACTATCATTGGACTTAGCACATGTGTCCAAAACCTACATTATCTAATCTGCAATATTAGAAATCCTTAAATGTTGTAGGATACTATCCTTATATGCTTTGAATATATATGTTATAATATAATTTATATATATTTTTTAAGTAGATATATTAAATATAATAATATAATTTGGACACGTGGTTGCGTGCTCAAATTCTAATATTTTTAATTCTAAGAACTAAAATTTCTATAATAATTTGGAAATTGCAATATTAATTCTCACAATTTTATATGAAAGATACTTTCATTTTTTTTAACTAAATAAAGCGAAGTAATAAAAAAACTAAAAGGACAAATTTTAGCCAATATTTAAATTAATTTACATAAAAATTAAATCTTTAAATTGTTGTAAAAAGAAATACCTGCAAAGTATGTGGCGAAATCCGGTTGAAGGCTATATGTATGGCACAATAGCGTTGTATTGATTGCATTGTTTACTTCTTGGAGTGGTGGGTCAGCGCTTATATGACGAGCCGCTAATAATCTTGGACCGTTACTTGCTTCACTCAACAAATCCATTTTTATTTATAATTTTAACTACAGTTATAAATATAAAAAGTTCATTTTTAACGTAAATAAATAGAATACAAGGTGTACCCAAAAATACAGGTTCTCCCGACGCGACGGCGTGTACTACACTGGCGTCGAAGCGTTTCGTTCACTTTCTTTCGACATTTCAATATACGCAACCCGTAGTGTTGTACAACATCCCGTAAGGCAACTCTATATATTATTGTATATTTTATTATGGCTCTACATATATTTTTTATAATTAATAACTTAAGTATTATATTATATTATTGAAAATATATATATATATCAAAATGTAAAATATTCCATCAAAACAAAATTTTATAGTTTAAATATTTATATTTTTTATACTTCTTAGTTATTATGTATACATGTAGCTGATACAAAAAGACAACTATTTGTAAGTATTTACTTAGAAAGTTATCGATATGAAACAACACTTTTACCATCATTCTGTATGAGGTAACGGAGACCCACCAACCGACTTAATGCTTTGATAACCACTAGATTTTGTAATAGCAGTAGTTCTTAGTTTTGTATAAACTTATATTACCTACTTATTTATGGAGAATGTTAAATAGTTAAGGTAATATAATTATTTAGGACATTAAAAACTAAATCATGAAGAAATGCATTTATCATTATGACTATTTATATATATACATTTTTTTAGTTTGACGCTGTATCCCGCTTATAGCAGGGTAGGCAGAGGGAGTCGGAGAAACTAGTGTTAAGCTTAAGAAACTCTCGTTCTCACTAAGACACTTCCGTTTCCCACTTGACAATCCGAAGTCTGCTTTGCGTTTTGATTGGTGGAAGCCACGTTTCGCCTCGTTACCAGAACGAGGTAATGAAAATATTAAATATTTCGATTCCTCGAAAGGGAATGGAACCCACAACCTATCGCGTTTACAGTCACACGCTTGTGTCCCTGCGGGACAACTGATCTCAATATACAATTTTTTTTAAAATTATATAAAATATTTTACTATTATTTTTATAATCATCATACGAGGTTTTGAAAAAGAATATTCAAGAATCTTAATAATGTCAAAATTATTCAAAATATTAAGCTTCCATAAAATATTTCATAACGAACAATTTTTTAAAGGATAAAGGCTTTTAGTGCAAAAGAGAAAGTTAACGAGGTCAATGACGGCACAAAAACACTAGTATGGATAGAACTGACGACATTTTGTAATTATACAACTGTATAATACAGTTTACTGTACATTTTTTTATAAATATTTTTTTTTTACAATTTAATAGAAAACTACGTCAAATTCCGTATGATGTGTATAATATCATAGAGTATCTAAATAAAGACCAAAATCGCCCACATTAAACTTGATTTCGAAAGTTAAAGTTAGGCTTATGTATGTATGTAGGCACGTAGGTTAGGGAGTAGGCTCGCCCACTAAGGGTTCCGTACAAAAATTGGAGGTCTCGAGCTTTTTCTAAAATTCAGACTTATTTTAGCTAAACCCTTTCCATCTGATACCTCACTTGAACTAGCGGCATTTTGGTATTAATACCAAATTTTGCCCTCGTTTTTAGGCTATAATTTTTTGATTTTAATCATAAATGTATAATTTTCAGATTTTTACCTGTAGATGCTAGCTGCCAAATTTCATGAATCTAGGTTTACTGGAAGTCTCCTTTAATTTTGACTGCCTTTATAGTGTCGATTTGAATTTTATCTTGGAGATATCGAATCTCCAAGCATTCCTGAAATAAAGGCTAATAACCGACAGACAGACAGACAGACGGACAACAAAGTAATTTTATAAGAGTTCCTTTTTTTCCTTAAAAGGTATGGTACCAATAAAATCCACGCAAACAATATTGCGGGCGACGACTAGTAAGATACACAATATAAAGTCAATAAACTCGTGTGATTTATGCCGCTAATATAAATGGTAATAAAATTGTAAATTTTATAAATATATTCGAAAACCAGAACTGTCGAAATTCCGTCGTAACGTACGCTCACGGAATTTTATATGTTTGAAAAATGTTGAATATTTTCAAATGCAACATATTTGATTTTGTTTTATTATATAATAGGTAGTAATACTTATTATATTGTTTGTGTAAACAATTTTGTTTAGAATGCTCTCTCTATACAAATTTTATTAGATTTATATACAGTGTTTTTATCTTCACCACTTTAAATGAAAGCACAGTTTTAACAACTTTATAAAAGCCGAATACATTTAAAACAAAAGATATTTTGGAATAAATGAAAAACTGATGTTTTCAAAGAAAATAAATAATATAGCACCTTGAATAAGTTCCCGTTTTTTTTTGTTTAAAAATAATTAATTTAAAATATTATACTTACAATGACATTACTCAAAGTATTGTCCATCATTAGAGACCACTTTCTCCCATCTCTCTGGTAGCAATTGAATCCCCCGTCGGAAAAACAACTCATCTTTCGAGGCAATCCAGGAATCAAGCCATTTTTCGGCTTCTTCAAAAGAATGGAAGCGCTGCTCGCTTAAACCGTGCGCCATCGACCGAAACAAGTGGTAATCGGAGGGGGCTATGTCCGGTGAATACGGCGGGTGGGGTAGAACTTCCCATTGAAGTGTTTCCAGGTAAGTTTTGACTGGTTTTGCCACATGTGGCCGAGCATTATCATGTAATAAAATCACTTTGTCGTGTCTCTGCTCGTATAGTGGCCGCTTTTCTTTCAGAGCGCGACTCAAACGCATCAACTGAAGTCGATAGCGAGCTCCCGTGATAGTTTCATTAGGTTTAAGCAGCTCATAATAAATTACGCCCTGCTGATCCCACCAAATGCAGAGAAGAAGCTTAGAACCATGGATATTTGGTTTTGGCGACGATGTTGATGCGTGACCCGGCATGCCCCACGATTTTTTTCGCTTTGGATTGTCGTAGTGAATCCACTTTTCATCCCCAGTGACGATACGGTGCAGAAAACCTTTTCTCTTTTGCCGTTGAAGCAACAATTCACACATGAGAAAACGTCGTTCTACGTCTCTCGGCTTCAACTCATACGGCACCCAATGCCCTTGCTTTTGGATCATTCCTAACGCTTTTAAACGTTTTGAAACTGTTGACGCATCTACTTGTAACGTTTTCCCGAGCTCTACTAACGTCTGACATGGATCTTCTTCAAGCAATGCCTCCAATTCTGTCTTCAAATTTTGTCGGTGCTCCAGAACGCTCTTTGTCTTCAAGGTCAAAATCATTACTTTTGAAGCGCCTAAACCAGTCTCTGCACGTTGTATTCGACAAAGCATTGTCTCAACGAGAATTCTGTGTGCTTCTGCTGCAGATTTTTTCTGAATAAAGCAGTGCAATAAAATTCCCCGCAAAAACACTTTATTTGGCACAAAAGTACACATTTTCACAAAGGGAAAATAAATATGTAGTTGACACTGTAGTAAACACTATTCTACTATAATTTGAGGTTACATATAGTACTACTTTGGTGATTCGTTACCGTACGAAATTTCATGCACAGAGTGCCGCAACGCCATCTCTCAAAAAACAGCGAGAAAATAAAACGTCATTTGTTAAGAATGCCGCATACAGACGCTAACCTATTAAACTGACAACATCGGACACGCCTAATTCACGAAATCGAGTCCTTGGTATTGAAATTGAACTTTTTTGAGGCTTATTATAATAAGCCTCAAAAAAGTTCAACTAGGTACAAGAAAATAGGGTATTGCGTAAAATAGAACGAGAGATATCCGTTTCTCGTTCGGGAGATCTCATGTTTTCTGATAGTGAAAAGCGGCAGATCGGCCACGTTTTGTTGTATTTTTACATTATTGGTATCTATTCATAACTCCTTCACACATAATACAAGACGGATAAAAATCGTGAAATAAAAATAGTAATCTTACATCTAAACTGTTGATGAATCTTGATTAATTTTGCTGCTGACATCAATGTAGCGCCGTGAGGATGTGCCTTTATATTACGTACCTACTATACATAAATGAATGATATATAGAGGCCATCGTGGGGCAGGAGCCCAAGCGTGTGACTGTAACACGACGGCCATAGGTTCAATTCCCACTCGGGGTTTTATTCCGAATTATTATTTTATTAATTAATATTTTCATTAGGCGGCGTTGAGTTGCGCCACTCATCAGCCTTGAATTCCAAAACAAGTGGGGAAAGAAGTGTCTCAAAGGCTGCCACTGCCTACCCTTCTATATGCGACATACAGCGTGAAGCTGTGTATAAAAGGGTGATATAAGAAACAAAACAACTGTCGCATTTAGTTATTATTTTATTGATTAATATTTTCATTAGGCGGCTTTTTTTTTCGAATGGACTTAATGCTGTTGACCTGGACTGGTCTTGACAGCGTCACCGGGCTGGGAGGGGCGAGTGTAGCTCGCCCCTGAAGAGAAAAATTACGAGCTTTGATGGACGATCATTAGGCGGCGTTGAGTTGCGCCACTCAACAGGCAATGCCTTCAATTCCAAAAAAAGTGGGGAACGAAGTGTCTCAATACTAGGCTGCCACTGCCTACCCTGCTATATGCAACATACAGCGTGAAGCTGTAAATAAATGGGTGATATAAGAAACAAAACAACTGTCACATTTAGTTAAACTAAAACTAAACGAGTTTAACTCGTTTGATACTTTAGCCTCAGTGTTAGGGACTTTTATATTTAAAAATTTTGTAAAATAAAATAATAATAATATGGAGACAAATGATATACGGACCGAAAGTCGATCGTATTCTTTTTTAAATTTAAAAATACCATTCGATTCACATTCGGGACAGTAATTGTACTTCAATCATTTTAGTTTTAGCGGTCTGGCAAAATAAAGCATGATGTTGGTATTTTCCATTCAACACGCCATGAAAAACAATAAAAGAATATCTTCACTAAATTTTCTCTTACAATTACACTAAATGCAAAATATTTAAAAAATTCATGAAGTAGTTGAAAAAATTGGTTTACCGTTAAATTAAATGAGCATACTTTATTCTTAGAGCCATTAGTGGCGCAGGGGTACTAGCGTGCGGCTGTAAACGTGACAGATTGTGGGTTGGATACCCACTCGAGGAAATGAAATATTTATTTAAAGTTATAATTATATTTCTTCGCTCTTGTGTCGAGGCAAAGCGCTTAGTTCCGCCACTCAACACACAATACCGCCAAAATTCTCTGCCTACCCTGCAGCATGCGGGATACAGCGTGAAGCTGATTCACACTTTGTATCATAATTTTAATTAATATTATGAAAAAAAAAAGCTACGCAACTTGTAAAAACGTGATTATCTAACTTTGCTTCGTTATGCTAAAACCGAAACAAGGAAAAGTACCATAAGAACTTACAAATCATATAATAGGTATTATGCAAGGAATTTAATGATTTTGAAATTACATATTGAATAATATCTTTCCATATAAAATTTATAGATGTTTACAAGAAACACTTATATGTTCATATTTTTTTTGGTATATGTAAATATTTTTATAATGATTATTAAAATCGAAATAGCCGCCATCGTTTTGTACTAAATGAAACTAATTTATGTATTAGTTCGTGCTATCTCACAAAAGATGTCGCTAGCAGTTTTAAAGCCCCATCCAATCATTAACCTAATGGAGTTTTCATAAAAATTACACACGCAACGCTCGCTACAGACAGTTTTAAAATTAGTTGATATACTTATATTTTCTTTCGAAGGTCAGCATGGCGGAAGAGTTTAAGACATTACAAATTCATTTTATTACAAATGTTACGAAAGCTTAAAATATATACATTGTATATATGTAGAAGTATATTAAAAAAAATATAATGAACAGAAATATACGTGTTATTAGACACGAGGTTTATATATAAATCTATCTGTTTATCTTGATAAATGTAAACGATGTGGATAAAATCGAAGGCCGTCGCTAGTTTTATTATAATAACCAGATCACTTGTAATATAACTTGTATACAAACACATAATTATGCTGATATTCGCTTATCTTTGGACGTTTTGTTTTTAAGCGGCACAGTGTATTGACTGTTTCACTTGAGCGCAAATACAACACGTGTACACTATTACCAACTATAAAGAAATTTGAAAGTCAATGCCCCAATTTACTTGCAAATGCAAACATCGAATTTCTAAAACTAATCTGTCCTTAAAAATGGATTCAATACTTTTAAGTATATATTCCATTTTTTTTAAAGCCATCAAATAAAAAATATTTTTATATTTAATATTTATTACTAACCTAACCGTGATATAAACAATGAATCATGTGCTGACGATTAAACTAGCTTGTTATGTTAATAAACTCATGATCTTATTGTTTTTCTAGTAAATATAATAATTAATTTATTTTTATTATAAAATGTGAGAATTATTTTATATTCTATTTATTCAAGCGTTGTTTTTAAAATAAATATTTTTTTATGAACCAGATAAAAAACCTATATCTTCACGACATCGGATTCAAAGATAAAAATATTACCAATAGATAACACATGTGCTGATAGCCAATACTTTGATCGCCTTACGTATCGAAAAGATAAGCTTTTTATTTATTATTTCATGACTATCCAATTTAGCCTCCAGAAATTAATCTACCTAATAGCCTAATTACTAACATAACTCTTTCTATAAACTTAGGTTAGAATGTGTTAAAGCCTTTACGAATTTAATTTACTGGTATATAAACCGATTTGTTATATAAATATTATTGTTTATATTTTCTGGTGATTTCTGCGACACGTGCTCAAATACCTACCTACCAAAAAGCAACAACGAACTCAGATAATTCGGCAGGAAAAAATCGCACAAAAACCGAGGGCAACGTCCGTTTTTAGCTTTAGTTCAGCGAAACGGCCACCTCACCTCTACATACAAACATGTTTACAAATACTTACATACGATTTACCAAATAATAATTAATATGAACTCAATATGACGGACTTATAGTTCATTTTGAAACAGTTGAAATATTTCATTTACTATCTTTTATGACTTCAAACTTTTATGAATACGTATAGAAGTACGAAGCAGGTATTTAGTATTAAACAATTAAATTACAGAATCAATATTATCGTTAAGCAAATAAAACTTTTGTGATCAAATTTATTACTATAAATCTAAATTGAATGTATGAAATATTTATAATGTCATCAATATTATCGTTCCCCACTTTCCGCCAATTTCTAGAGGCATAGCATGTTGAGTGGCGGAACTCAGCGCCGCGCTTTGCCTCGATACCAGAGCGAAGAAATGAAAATATAAGTGTAAATAAATATTTAATTTTCTCGAGTAAGGATCGAACCCACAACCAGTCGATTTTACAGTCACGACTGACCTTAAAGTGGGAAAAGGAGTGTCTTAACACTCCTCTGCCTACCCTGCTGTGTGCGGGATAGAGCGTGAAGCTAATGATCAATATTACCATACCAGTTTTAAATACAATACATTAACGAAAATAATACAGAAATATTGAAAACGTAAAGATTTATGTACCTAAACAAATACAAAATAAATAAATGAAGATAGAAAAAAAGATAATTTAAATTTGAATACCTAGTCTTATAAATTTTACTGTAATTATTATTTCTACTTTGAATGACATATATGAATGAATTACTTATACATTCAATTTCTTGCAAATTTTCAAAACAATCTAAAAACAGTAAACTTTCTAATATCTATAATTATTTTCTAGTTGTACTAGTTTTTCTTTGACAGACAGTTATTATGCAAGGTACATTGTAGCTATATAAATTATACAATCATATAGGTCAAATCTCATTGTATTCAGCCATGACCGTATTACAAGCACTATTGAGATCAAAAAGATAAATCATAAGTTTACCGAGTAAATATATCACCTAAGCGAGGGCCGTCCAAAGATTTTTCCACTTCCCATGCGCGCAAATGGATCGACAAGTTGAACCACTAACACAAAGATAACACCGTTCACATTACAGGCGTGTCTGTTCGGAGTTGTGTTTATTTACGTCCATCGTATTGTTTGTATACAGGCCGGCACGACTGCGCATCTGACTACGTCACTGCCCTCCCCGCCTCCCCCGCCGCCCCCGGCGCCCCCGCCGCCCGCGCGCACACCCGCAATCCTACACTGGGGTCGACTCGCCCCACTCGCTAGTCGCTCATTCATTCCACATTCGCAAACGCTGTTAGTTGCGCGTCCCCAGTGAAGCTCGTCCTTGTTAGTGATTTATAATAGCGATCAACGCTATGCTGAAAGAGACTTCGAGGTATGACAGCCGTAACGCGAGCAGGGAGGACGGACGGCCGCTAGCCTCGTCTAGGCTGCCTGCCATTGAGGAGCTTACGCTCGGGCTCAAGCAAAAGCTTCACCTGCAGGCTCGAGCGAGAGCCGCTCCGTACTACATAAGAAAGCAAGAACCAGTGGATCTCGTGGAAAGGTTACTGGAGCAGCGCGCCCTTGTCGCTGAGGCTGTTCGGAGACTGCAGGAAAAGAAACAACCATGTCACGAAATATCAGTAGATTCTTAATTTATTTATGTTAATTAAACAAAACATTTTAGTTGTGAAAGTGTGGACCGTGTTGTGAAATCTGTGTGTAAGAAACGTGTCGGGTTACAATGGTGCTATATGCGGAAAGCATGCGAGAGCGAGATGGCCAGCTATGACGTGTCACGCGCGGTACAAATCACGAGAACGAACCAAAATGGCCGCCGATACTCTACAATCATAATATTTATTCTTCATTTTATAGTGACCTTAACTGATCAAAGTACTGAATGACGTAATTAACTCTTAGTATTCGTATGCCTTCCATTATTATATTACTATCTATTTTAATAATATTTACGTTTTCGTGACTTAGAAAAACTTAAGCTGAGACATTTCCAAAAAATAAACTTATTTAAATATTATTAATGTAAAGTATTCAATAGCTTTAAATATGTTTGTTTACGTTTGAAGTTACGTATTCAATAGACGAATATTAAGTGACGTTTGTTGATTATCAGTAATTTTCCCTTGTGATCTTTCGTCTCCTTGAAAAGTGTCTATATACATTTCAAATATCATCTCATCAAATTTAATTTACAATAGTATATACGCATAATAACGTAATCAGAACCACTTCCTAACGGAACCGTAAACATAACAGTAATAATACGCTTTAGATACAGTTATTTCCTCGCATGTCAAATATAAGTATGGTAAAGTTATCGCTTAAGGTGATATGGCAGGTGTTGTAAGATCAGATCTGAGGAACCTTAATCTGAATTACAATTACGCCTGTTACTTAGTAAATTTGTAGGCAATATTTTTTATTATAAATGTACCTATCTTTCTCTTTAGTACATCAACATTGTAATGTACAATTGTACCAAATCGGGTATAAAAATCAATGTAATATTACATGTGTGCATGTTTTAGTGCATTTTGTGATTTTAGATAGTTTAATTTATCGATCTTGTGATTTAGATAAGATTTAAAAGTTATCTAATAAATGGAATAAAATTTAAAGACTTGACTTATTTTATTTTTATTTATATCAATATAGTTGTAAGTTGCAACATTGAAAATTAAAAGTACATTCTTGTACCAGGGTCATTTTATATTTGGATTTACAGATATAAAATGACCCTGGTATATTTACATAAGTATAGTTATTGCGAACAATTTGCTAGTTAATTGGGATTTAACAGAATAATTACATAAAGTAGTAGAGGGGAGAAACAAGAGTCTGCTTCTAAAGAATAATAATTTTACATTATAATAAAAAGACTCAAGGCGCTGTGCCTACAAGAAATAAAAATAATAAAACTATAGTTTATTATGTTACTAATAAAAACATGTTATGCCCCAAACCCCTTCTTATCATAATTCCAACATAACATTTTAGTAAAATAGAAAAAAAACTATGAATAAATTATAGTCGTATTATATAAATTAAAATTAACCATAATAAAGGTCAAATGATAACACAACATTTAATTCAGATAGGAATTAAACATAAACAAACGCCATCTGTTATCCAATAGCAAGACTATATAAAGTTGTATATTAGTACAATATTATAATTTTTTAAAATCATTTATAACATGTTTATATAATTATTGTATTTTATAAAGGATCATTAATATTTAATCGCTATCGCTGTATCCCGCACACAGCAGGGGAGGCAGGGGGAACCAAGTGTTAAAACACCCTGTTCCCCACTTTCTGCCGAATATTGGAGGCATTGCGTGTTGAGTGGCAGGACTCAACGCCGCGCTTAACCTCGACACCAGAGCGAAGAAATGTAAATAAATATTTCATCTCCTCGAGTGGGGATCGAACCCACAACCAATCGGTTTTACAGTCACACCTCGTGCCACTGCGCTACGACTGGCCTCATTTAATTCTGGCTTTTACACTGGCTTGATTTAATTTAATAAATAAAAATATATGTAGTTCTATATTAAGAAAATCAACCAACCATTTTTATTTCTAAGTCCTAACCAATCAAAATGCATGGTATGGTATGGTATTTTTTGCGATTGGTTTAACTTTTTATATTTTTAGCCAACTTCTTTTTTTCAAAAAAGGAACATGTTTTATATTCGTTATCTTAAATATAAAACAGTTATTCAAGCAAAAGCAATCATTATGGTATTATATTATTTAATTTTTTATCGCTGGAAAATATTGAGACGGCTTAAAGCCTTAAGATGACCGTTATAATGTCTATGTACCTGGTTCTTGCAATCCTGCCAGGATTGCTATTCTGTAGCCCCTTTTTTAATAGTAACTTATTGTTATATAAGTCAAATAATAACTTAAACTTCTAAAATCCTGGGGCTTTAAAGAAATAAAATAATAAAATTCTTGACAAAGTATGTAATTTTGTACCTGAAATTTAATAACAACCTTAAAGTTATTTATTTAGAAATGTTAGTTAGCGAATTTTATTAATAATATCCCAAAAAATCTTTAAGTTAAGTTTATACCTATGGATGTATTCAACATAGAAAACAACTAAACTATTTTTAAATTTTTAAAGTGTTATTCCACACTTAGGAAAGAAAAATACTTATTTAGAAAACGTATAAAAAATTCAAGCCTCTTGGAAACCGAGGACTTTCATTCCTAAGTATGCAATAACACTTTAAAAATGTTAAAAGCCTTAAAGTTACTTAACAAAAAACTGTTCATAAAAGGGATGGAAGAATTGTTAAAATTTCTTTACTTATTTACTTTAAGAATTGTTTGTTCTCAATATTATAGATAAATGAATATAATGGTCTAAGCCTCAATGTGAATAAGACAAAGGTTCTGATTTTTGAAAGAGATGAAGAAAGGACGGAATGCAAGATCAGTGTAAATGGTAAGATATTAGAACAAGTGAATGAAGTGGTATACTTGGGAAGTATGTTCAGTAGAGATGGAAGATACGAGATGGATGTGGAAAGGCGTATTGCTGCCGGTAACANCCTAATGGCGACGCAGCGTGGCTTTTAAAATATATTTTGCTTCTTATTGCGTACATTATGAAAGGTTGGTGGATTAAAAAGTAAATATCAAAACCCCGTCGTTATTTTATCTTTACAAGATTATAGAAGAAAATGTGACACAGCATCTATATGATTTACATTTGGAAGAAGGTTTTTTAGGGGTCTGGCGGAAAGCCGCCACTCAACACGCAGTGTCTCGAAAATTAGATAGTGAGTGGAAAACAGAATGTCTTAATACGTTCCCTCTGACTAGCCTGCTGTAAAATAAAAACAAATAACATCTAAACGTTTATTTTTATCATTTAAGAAATACATTTAATTCTGCGGTTCGCGTTAATATGAATAAAAAGAGTGTCGACTTTGCAAACCGAAGACTGAAATCAAGATTTTGTTTCAATGTAAATAAGATTAGAATTTATATTTTGTACATATATTGAGGCCGTCGTGGCGCAAGGGCACAATGGTGTGACTGTAACGCGACGGTTGTAGATTCGATCCCACTCGACGGAATAAATTATTATTTATTAATATTTTCATTTCTTCGCTCTGGAACTAAGGCAAAAGCCCGGCGTTGAGTTTCGCCACTCAACACGCAGTGCCTCGAAAAATTCGGCGGAAAGTGGGCAACGGAGTGTCCGCGAGACACAGAGTGAAGCCAATTTTAATTTAAAAAGTTCTATTTCTTGAGTGAATTTCAATAATTAATATATCTGTCATAATAATTTGATTTTTTTTAACAAGAGGAAATCCAAAAGTCGGTAAATACTTGGAGATATGTATATTTAAATTTTAGTACTATTAAAGAATACTGAAACATAATAATAATGTACATTCA
This sequence comes from Heliconius hermathena, assembly GCA_013403705.1. NCBI lineage: Eukaryota > Metazoa > Arthropoda > Insecta > Lepidoptera > Nymphalidae > Heliconius > Heliconius hermathena. The sequence goes on along the minus strand of JAAIXJ010001819.1, from coordinate 206,579 downwards.
GGTAAACTGTTGTGTATAAGGACTCACAATGTGAATTATAGATAATATTTGATTATATTTACACTACAAACAAAATACCGCATACGTAGTACTACGAGTATATCTGTTATCGGCAATATGTATATTTCAACATTCTTTACTATACCATGATAATGTATAGAATAACAAAAACGTGTAGGTATTGTATAAAATATTATTTATTTTATACTTTGCCTAGGTACGCTATAAAAGATCAAATGCACAACTGATGATCTATAGTAATATAATAAAGAGAAAAAGTTTATTTGTTTAAGTGCAAAGACCTCTGGGACTACAGGTCAAATTAATATTTTTTCGTTGATTATGATAGCTACATTCCTTATGAGTGCTATATATAGGCTATATATAATAACATTGCGGTGTTATTCTTAGTTAGCATTAATTAAGTCCCTATTCACAAACGAAGGTAAGAGTACATAACTCGTTATATTCTGTTGATTTATTTGGTGAAAATTGGTTGGTTGTTTACTGCTTTGGTCTGAATTAAAATTGTTCCTTACTGAATGTATAACTTATAAAATATCACTATTGGTAAATGGAGCATATAAAAAATATTATAGATGATAAACGGGCGAAACCAAGAGCGGGCCGCTACTGTATGTGTACGACGAGAGCAAAAAAGCAGGCTTGCATTTCATGCAGATATCTATTGGTAGATGTACTAACGCCACCGTGGCTCCAGATTTAGTGGATTTTAAGTGCAGGTTAGGTTAATTATTTTTAAATTAAAAATTTCCTAACCTAACTTAATTTCTTTTTAAATCTGCAGCTTGACATAGAAATATGGACCAAGATCTATATATTTCACTCACTGCCAGTGGAACAGCACGTGATTTATACGATCCTTAAAAAAATATTCATTACCTAGGTAAAGTATGTATAATATTTGTTCATATTATTTCATACATCACTCCCTACATATTTTATACATTGCCGAGGTATTGTATAGAATATCCAAATTATACAGATTGCCGTTAACATATCCATCAAATAACATTGACAAATACGAATTGACAGCTGAAAATCAATTGACAGCACACACACAATCTATTATTGTGATAGTGAATTGAAATATTTTGTATTATGCACGTCCTTTTAATTATTTTGCAATAAGGTAATAAATTAAATACCAATATCGCTTTGCGTACGTCACAGCTCGCGTTTGACACGTTTAGTTGCTAACTTACCAGTTTAGCCTTTATTTATCAAAGAGTTTCGTTATTCTGTCATTCTGTGTACAGTACTTGTGCGGCATTGTTTATATTTTTGCGCACCAACTATATTCAGTTTATTTCTTTGTAAGTTTGAAAGTTTTGCTCTTAATTAACTATATAAGCCATTTATATTTCATTTAATATGTTTTCCTAAGCGTGTAATATTTTAATGCGTAGTTTAATTTTTTATTTACTTTCATAACTTATTTCTTTTTTGCTTACAGCAAAAATGGCAGATTCTTGGTCGATGGGTCCTGGAACTTTAGATGTGCCTTTGGCACTATATGCGAAAAATAGAAAAAGACTTGCCGAAAAACTACAAAGCGGTCAAATCGTAGTTCTTCAAGGCGGAGAAAGTATCAATCATTATGATACGGATGTGGAATATGTTTTTAGACAGGTAAACATTTAATTTTAAAATTAATATATTAAATAAATAATTTTTTACTAATATTACATTAATAAATAAGTGGCAAAACTCAATACCAAATTTTGTCTTGTTACCAGACAGAGGAACTGAAAATAATTCAATTCCCCAATTTGAACTTGAACCTTCACAATAATGGCAAAATAAAATTAATTATTTGTGACTAATATTTTAGGAAGCATACTTTACTTGGATATGTGGTGTCAGAGAGCCAGGTTGCTATTTTGCTTTAGATATAAAAACAAAAGAATCCCATCTGTTTGTGCCGAGACTCCCACAAGAATATGAAGTTTGGATGGGAAAACTGCTCTCATGTGAAGAGTTTCAGAAAATATATGGAGTACATAATGTACATTATGTTGATGAGGTAAATTGAAAACTTAATATTTTTACTTATTTAGAAAACATATAAAAATTTGATATTGCCTTTACATCATATACCACAGCAGGGTAGGCAGAGAGAATTTAGTGTCAAGACACTATTAGTCACACAAGTGGTGGAACTTAACATTACATTTTAATCTTATCAGAGAGGAGTAATGTAAATAATTGGTTCCCTAGACTCAGGATTGGACCAACTACCATCTTGTATACAATCAGATGCTGTGCCATGATGTTCTTATTAATAACTTTTATGTTTGTGTACCTGTGCCATGACGAACTCATTAATTACTTAATAATTTTTATGATTACTAAAATTATTAAAATAAGAAGTAAATAATAATAATATATAATAATTTTTAAACAAACTTTAATGTTAATATCTAAATAAGTATGTAGTGAGTATTATATCTTAATAGATATCACATCTTATCATATAAATTTATAAAATTGGTATTAACATTCACTGTCTATCCAGACACAATAAAATGTTACATACAAAGAAATCATTATGGTATAATATATTTATCTTGAGGTATCTTACCTAAAATTATTATCATTGAAATTCAAGTCTAGGATCCCTTGGATTTCACAGAAAACATCAAGCTTCTGAGTCAACTTAATCAAAAGATACAAGCATTTAGGTTAATATTACATTTTAAACAAAATGCTGCTTAATGAAAACTTATTAGATAGTTCTCGTGGATCTGTTACAATTTTTGTCATAAAGCGAGAACTTACAATACTAATAGATAAAATATCCGAAAGCTTCAAAATTTATAGATATTTCATGGAAAAAATTATTACAAACATAATATATATTTGTATGTCATTTTATACAAAATGATGAGTGCATACGCCCGCAAACTTACATTTTACTTACATTTAAATTTTATAAGGAGCACTTCCCGCTGACCTAAAATCCTTAAATTGGTACAAAACACTCATTATAATAATATGATATGGTTGTCGCAGCGCAGAGCTGACTGTGAACGCGTTGGTTGTGTGTTCAATCTCTATTCCAAGGAATAAATTATTCAATTCCTTGCTCAGGTCTAACACTATGAACATTTTGCCTACTCTCTACTATGCAGGAAAAAGTAAAACGTATAAAATCGAAACAATCGATATGGATTTTGGTATAATAAAAAAACTGTAATTATAAAATTGATGGCAAACTGATACAAATAATATGTTTGACATGAAATGTATATCTGGATATACAAATAATAACTAAAATCTTTATTTATAGAGATTTCAGTAATTTGCACATGACAAATGTTTCTTTTTAATTTCAGATTGCTGATGTTTTGAAATCTTTAAATCCTGATAAATTGTTGACTCTTGTAAGTAGATACATATAATATAATAAATACAAACATTCCATCACTGTTTTTAAAAATGATTAAATGACATGAATATGATTTCATTAAAACCGGCGTGAAGTAGTGGCTTTATGCCACTGCGTTTCGCATCAGGTAATGCCGGGCTCCGGAGCCCAACACACCTTACAGGCAGGCAACGCACCTGCAGCTCCTCTGGTGTTGCACGGGGTCGTGGGCGGCGGTAATCACTTACCATCAGGTGACCCGAACGCTCTTTGCCTTGTCTTTTCCATAAAAAAAAAATGTAGAGATATAGTGATGTTTACTTTTTAGAGTATATTTTGTCAGGGGGTTTTTTTAATTTAAAATTTATAGTTATTATTATATATTATATTTATAGTTATTTATGTTATTGTACTGTTGATTACACAATATATTATGTTTTAACGACAAATGTTTTAATTTGTGATTTCAGAGTGGACCAAACACTGATAGTGGTCTAACTGCTAAGGAAGCTGTATTTTCCGGCATTGATGAGTAAGTTGTTCCTATTTTATATATTTAGCATCAAATAACATTTTTGTCCTGCCACAACCACTTTTGCATTTTTTTTTAAATTTACTGTTATTTTACGTTTTTTATACATTATTCCAGATTCGAAGTGGATAATGAAACATTGTTTCCAATCATTGCAGAACTGTAAGTTATTATTACATATTAATTATTATTTATAAAAAAAAAAAAAATTGACTAATAACTTCCTGGCGGCCACGACTCGAAGATCGTACTGTAAATAAAAATAATTTAATTTGATTTTTTTATTGATACTGTATTCGTGTTTGCAAAGATAATAATTTTAACTGTGCTATACTGTAATACTATATATTACTATTACTAGTGACATGCCCGCGGCATCGCCCGCGAAATCACCAAAGTATTTGTGTTTTTATATGTGTACTAGAGACTCAAACGCGGCTTTGCTCGCTTAAACTCATTTGAATATTTTGTAGAAAGGATAATTAAAAAATAAAATTAAATCAGCTTCCCGCTGTATGTCGCACACAGCAGGGTAGGCAGAGGAAACCTAGTTTTAAGACACTCCGTTCTCCACTTTCTGCCGAATTCTGGAGGCATTGCGTGTTGAGTGGCAGAACTCAACGCCCCGCTTAACCTCGACCAGAGCGAAGAAATGGAAATATAAATTTAAGTAAATATTTCATCTCCTCGAGTGGGGATCGAACCCACAACCAGTCGGTTTTACAGTCACACTTCGTGCCGTTGCGCCACGACGGGCCAAAGGATAATATATATTTTTTTCAGTTAAAAGTATTCCACGTCCTTTTTTATTCCTCTAGAAATATATATGTGTACAAGGTTTCATGATTATGGGTTGAGTAGTTTTAGTATGTAGTAGTATAGATAAGCACTTGTGTAATACAAGTGCTTATCTACAATGGCAATATGAAAGTTTATAATAATAATATTTATACATATAAATTATCCACATATTATGGATTTTCTTATCTGATAATAGGTGTCGTATTACAAAATATCAATTGAAACAATACAATTACTTATTTTAATCAAATCCCTCGTATATTCGGTGAAATTTCATTTGATAATCTAATCCAACACATTTTTTGTCTGAAAAGTTTACTTTTTTATGTTATATTTAACGGAAATTTGTTTAAAAAAAGATATTGACAATTTTAACTAAGAAAATGAAAATGTCTTTTAATTGAGGCCGTTATGGTATAGTATCTTAGCTCTGTTTAATTTGTAACCTTAGAGGAGCAAGCGATTTTGTACTTTTGTTAAAAAACTTTTTAAAATTATAATGGCAGCAATAAAACCAGGCCAGTCATGATTCAGAAGTACAAAGCGTGACTGTTAAATCGACTGGTTGTGGGTTCGATCCCCACTCCAGGAAGTGAAATATTTATTTACATTATATTTTCATTTCTTCGCTCTGGTGTCGATGCAAAGCTGAGTTCCGCCACTTAACACACAATGCCTCCAGAACTCAGTAGAAAGTGGGAAACGGAGTGTCTTAACACTAGGTTCCCTCTGCGTACCGTGCTGTGCGGGATACAGTGCGGAATAAATTATATATAATTAAATTAATATAAAAATATACACAATGCAGACCAATCTCTGTAATCGTGTTAAGTTTCGTGTGCGTCGCTCTGATAAAGATAGCATTTGAGACCAGTCGTGGCGTAGAGGCACAAGTGTGTTGTGACTGTAAACGCCACTGGTTGTGGGTTTGATCCCCACTTGAAGAAATGAAATATTTATTTAAATTTATATTTATGTCTCGGCGTGGAGTTCCACCAATCAACACGCAATGTATGTGTATGGGATACAGCGTGAACTTAGATAGCATTTGAGGTTTGGCTGAGTTGACCAATAAAGATCAATGGAGCAACAATGTAATATTATGCCATTTTTGTGCTCATTCTGGCGCCCCTAGCGAATGTCGCGATTTTTTATATTAGCACTTTATGACCTATATCATTTATTTGTCAAATAGTTAATAAAGTATCGCAAAATATTAATAAATTCCAAAAAGTAATGCCACGATTTCACAAATTTGCAAACAGTGCTTAGATTTAGTTCAGTAGGTTTCGACAAAAAAGCATTTTTTTTTAATAGTTGAAGAAATAATAAACATTTATTCATTTATTTCCGCATTTCGGTAGAAAGTGGGAAACGGAGTGTCTTAACACTAGGTTCCCTATGCCTACCCTGCTCTGTGCGGGATGGAATACAGCATGACGCTGATTATTCATTATAAAATATTTTTTTTTTACATTTTCAGTCGAGTGTTTAAAACTCCTGAAGAAATAGAAGTGATGCGGTATATTTGCAAAGTATCGTCCGATGCTCACAAACAGGTACTATTTATTACTTACTCTGCCATATAAATTTATTTATTATTAATAATTTCATATATTATACTTTATATTTGAGAAATTATCTTTAATAATCTTTCAAACAACAGAAATAGAGTACATTTGCTCTACTTTTTGAATATTTTATAAGAATGTTGCACAGTAGAACTTGTGCAGCTTGCACAGTGACATCTCGTCTAATTATATAGACAATAGATAAAGGAAAGAATTATTTTCATTTCCCGTTTCTAGAAAGACGTAACATGACGTTAAGTTCCGCTACTCTACATTCATTATCTCAAATATTGGTACGTCTTTATACTAGGAGTAATGTATGAAATTAAAAAAAAAACTTTCTACGATACCGATTGTTCTATTGACACTGATCGTTAATGGTTCTAGCTAATGCTATGTCTAAAAAGAGTGTCCTAATATTCTGCCTTGCTATCCGAAATAAAATATAAAAAAAAACCGAAATAATTTTCCAATATAGATTGCCGATGCGTTTTCAGGTAATGCTGTACACGAAACCCGGCCTCCTCGAGTACCAGTGCGAGTCCGTGTTCCTGGACCACTGCTACCGCGTGGGCGGGTGCCGCCACGTGTCCTACACCTGCATCTGCGGCTCCGGACACAACGGCGCCACGCTGCACTACGGCCACGCCGGCGCGCCCAATGTCAAGATCATCAGAGATGGCGATATGTGGTGAGCTCAATACGAGTGCTTCACGCTGTATCCCGCGTAATATAGAGTAGGCAATTACCAATATACAAATACTTTTTATTTATTTTTATGCCTTTATTTTTAGTCTTTTTGATATGGGTGGCAACTATGCGGGATATGCGGCGGATATCACCTGTTCGTTTCCGGCTAATGGTAAATTTACGTCGGACCAAAAACTTGTATATGAGGCCGTGTTAGCTGCTAGAGATGCTGTACTAAGGTAACATATATTTTTTGCATTCCAGTTATATCCCGCTTCCAGCAGGGTAGGCAGAGGGAACCTAGTGTTAAGAAACTCCATTGCCCATTTTCATCTGATTTTTTGGGCCATTGCGTGTTGAGTGCGGAACTCAACCAAAAACCATTTTAAGGAAAAAGGCCATCATGGCTCACTTCTATTCTCTTAATTTACGCAATCTTGAATTCAGGTGGAAAGTGGAGAAGGTTGGAAGGGAAGATATGTTCATCTTGATATTAGATTTTCTTCGCCTAATCCGCTTTGTGTAGGCTTTCAGTTTAATAAAGAAAAACCAAAAGATTAAAATTGATAAAATCAAAATTATATTTTGATATTTTGTTATATTTTCACGCATCTTAGGCGAATTTAATCCACGTTGTAAATTTTTTACTAGAATTTAAAAATAATTTGATTCATGTATGTGCAATAATTAAATATTATTTTAATCATTTCTTATAAATAGAGAGGCGAAGCCCGGTGTTTTGTGGCCCGACATGCATTTGACGGCAAACCGCGCCATGTTGGAACACTTAAAGGAAGGCGGACTACTTAAAGGGGATGTGGAAGAAATGATTGAGGTATAATTTTTTTTAGCTTAGGCAGGTGGAAACTTGTATTAAGACACTCCGTTCTCTACTTTTCGCTGAATTTTCGTCCTAAAATTAGGTTTTCTAAGTTTTTCGCGCATTTTAAATTTTGTAGAGGGAGTACAGTCTACTGTAGAGTTTATAATTTAGAGTTTTTTTTATTTTTTTTTATTGACTTGTTATGTGCCACTGATTTTTGTTGTCCGTGCCTTTTTTATACTTAATTGATTATTAAAACTGTTGTTTTTTCTTTTTAAAATGTGAAGTGGACGTTAATTTTATCTTGAATGGTCTGCATTTCCTTTTGTCGAATCTGATTTTGTGGCCGTTGATCATGTTGATCGCAGTCTATTTAAAAATTTAGAAAACAATTTCAGGGCGGTCACGTCAAATATCTTATGAAAATTGTGAACAAATGTACTTCAGTGTTGCTATCGGGCTCGCTTGTACAATATGTAAAGTAGTTGCCGCGCTATACTGTCAGGCGGGCGTGAACGGCGCGCTGCAGCCGCACGGGCTGGGCCACCTGCTGGGGCTGGACGTGCACGACGCGGGCGGCTACCTGCCGCGCTGCCCGCCGCGCCCGCGCGCGCTGCCGCGCCTGCGCACCGCGCGCGCGCTCGCGCCCCGCATGTGCCTCACCGTCGAGCCCGGCTGCTACTTCATCGACAGGGTGCGTTGTGTTGCTATCGCCTCTAATGTTATTATATTCACATAACTTGAATCAAAATGTGAACAATCTGAATTTTACTTACTTGAGAAATGTTCCTAGCAAAGCCAGCACAAGCTTTTCTTTTATGTCTTAATCGAATCTTATTAAAATTCATTTTATATTTTTTGTATATTTTATATTTATTATATTTCATTCTTTTTATACTTTTTCGATTTTTTTATTATAGCTCTTAAACAACGCACAAGCGGACCCAAAGCAATCTAAATTCTTTAATTGGGAAAAAGTGAACCAACTCAGAGGCTTTGGTGGTGTTCGCATCGAAGACGATGTACTGATTACAGAAACTGGCGTGGAAAATTTAACTTTTGTACCTAGAACGTAAGTTTTCGAATATAATTTGGTCAACGAGTCGTGGCCGCCCTAAAGCTATCTATAGATGGCTGCACAAATTTATTTTAAGATCTTTGTAACTATTTTCTATTTTCTGATCCTAACTTAAGGCTTTCTGAACTTTTGTAAACTAAAAACATTGTTTATGCGAGAACATAAAACGACCACAACTCGTCGACCGCACTTATACGTATAACTTTAAAAATAATTACATTCTCTTCCATACAAAATTACTTTTAACATGCTTATTATAGTGTTTCAGAAATTGAAGAATTTATGGCCAATGGAGCAAATTTCAAGTAAATACTGTTTGTGGAAACTCCAAGAAAATTTACATTAAATGAGAAAGCTATTCTATAGTTTTAAGCAATGTTTATTTAAATTAAGTTAAATATTTTATAAATCATTATTGAAAATATATTTTATTGTTATCAAATAGATGTTTATTTATTTTGATCTTTTATTTTTATAAAAAAAATATATGATTTAACACTTCAATGGCATAGCAAACCCGACTGCATTTTATGCAGATTTATCTGAAAAGAAGTGTTAGTAAAACTAATACTTTTTTTGAAGTCGGAGCTCAAAATAAATGTTATTTTGTGTCCCGAAACATTTTAATTGGTCAAAGAATTATTTTTTACTTTACTCTTTTTTGTTAGGACTTGTTAGCTTTGATATAAGGATTATAAGATAGAAAATCTCGCAATCTTATTATTTTGATAATCCATCAAGCTAACATATTGGAGATTACAAGGAAATCGCTACATTTTACCGAAAAAAAAGACAAAACTGTACAAGATTTAATGTAGGCGTATACTCGAGGATCTTCATTTTTTTCACTAGAATACTGTAATTATAGTCAACCTTATAACTAGCGGGTCAGGAGAAACATCTTTATAGTCAGTTTTTCCCAAATTTGGATTTGAACCCAGAATAAGTCCACAATTATATAAGCATTACGTACATCTTGTGTCTGCTGCAGATAAAAGCGTTTAGTCATTTCATTTCGAAAAAACATAGTTGTGTATGAGGCCAGTCGTGGAGCAGGGGCACAAAGTGTGACTGTAAAATTGACTGGTTGTGGGTTCGATTCCCACTCGAGGAAATGAAATATTTATTTACATTTCATTTATATTTTCATTTCTTCGCTCTGGTGTCGAGGCAAAGCGCGGCCTTGAGTTCCGTCACTCAACATCTCCAGAACTCGGCGGAAAGTGGGGAACTAAGTGTCTTAACACTATGTACCCTCTGCCTACCCTGCTGCGTGCAGGATGCAACGTGAAGCTGATTTAATTTAATTTTAGAGTTGTGTATAACATAACTATGATACAATTTAAGTGCCCCAAGGTCCTATGACAGCAGGTACAGTGTATTACATCAAGACGATTCGACTATCTAAATCAAAAGAATTTTACAATTCATTCTAATAATGTAATAGATTCGCGCGTTTCACCTAAGAACTCTTCAGCTTTATAATATTAGAAAAGATATAGATTTTAATATAATGTGGCCAATATTATATAAGAATAATTCAACTAATTTTAGTTGCAGCTGTTCTCGTAGCGCAGCAGCACAAGCGTGCGGATGTAATCGTGATGGTTGTGGATTCGATTTCCAGTTGGGGGAATGAAATATTTAATATTTCTTCGCTCTTTTAACCATACAAAGTGCAGCATTGAGAGCACTCAACAAGCAATGCCTTAAGAATTCAGCGGAAATCTGGGCCAATTAAGACACTTTATTAATGGGTAACGGAGTATTTTAACACTATGTTACTAGATACCCTCTGCCTACTCTGCTATGTGCGGGATAAAACGGTAGCAAAATATTTTTTTCTTTATTTATAATATATATTTCTAACAATTTTTGGGATATAATATAATATAAAATGCCAAGATCCATCATTAATTATAATTTTATTATGCTTGTAATTATCTAATATCACTTCAAAGGATTCATTGCTTTAGCATTAATAATCACAAAAAACAGTTTAACATTTGATTAAACTCTTGAAAATTATTAATATAAAAATAAAAAATACAAAAATAATAATAAAACCATTATATGGATATTGTATGGTGTACTACGATGTAGTAATTACATTAAATATAAATATACCAACAAGGCACGTTAGGCATTAATCTTAATATAATTTAATATTATTTTAAATGAGATCAAATTAGACATATTTGTAAAGAGCAAAATTAATTTTAATAATAATTTAAATTAGCTATTAAAGTTCGTAATGGTTGTGGGTTCAATTCCTACTCAGGGAAATATATTTCTTTCTTTTTTCGCTTTGGTCACAACACGGTTCCACCACTCAACATGTAATATCTCGAGAATTGGGCGTTTTTGGAGAATTGTGTCGTAACATTAGGTTCCCTCTGAATCTCTGCTCTGCGATAAAAAACGCATAGTACGGGCAACAAGTCCTGGCCGTCCTGACCCCTTAGGTTTTCTATACTTATGCGCATTGTTTACTTGGCATAAAAATATTCAAAAGTAAAAAAATCATAAACTCTGGGCGGGCACGACTTATTGGCCGTACTGTAAAGCTACTTTTTCACAATAAACAAAAAAAAAACTTAAATAACCTATGAAAGTAACCATTTAAATTAACAAAATATTCTATAAATAGCTCAAATAATCTTTTAAAATCTTAGGTATCCTAATAACGTTAAGGAAATTGACAAAATCACGATAAGATTTAGATGTACCCGTACTTCGTACAATATGTCTGACTGTTTGTCGACACAAATGTTTCAGTGGCAGTATAGTGTATGGAAGAGATTCGGCGTTCATATCGTTGCTTAAACCTATCATTGCAAGTAGTTGCTCTTGGACCTAAAACAAGAAAACGATTAGTTAGATTATAATACTAATAAATATTAAATATTATTATTTATTATAATAATAAATTCTATTCAAATTTTTTGGGGGTAATTCGTGGCGCAGTGGCACCAGCGTGTGACTGTAAAAGCGACGGTTGTCGGTTCGACTCCCACTCGGGGAAATGAATTATTATATTGTTAGCGTACTCGTGTAAAAGAGGGTAGATTTAGGTGGAAAATAACTATAAAAGCAGTGGACTTGTGTCAATCGGGGGCATCCAGCCCGCTCGACGGTTGTAAGCCGAGGTTCGAGCCCCGCAGGGGGCGCCCTTACAGTCGTCGACTCCTCTCAAGCAGCCAGGTAGTGCTTGCATTTCTTCTGGGACAGAGTACCCTCTTCCCTACCCACCCGGTGTCGCTGTAAAGGCCAATAGGGCTAACAGCATTAACCTCAAGTTCGAAAAAAAAAAAAAATAANTATATATATATATATATATATATATATATATATATATATATATATATATATATATATATATATATATATATATATATATATATATATATATATATATATATATATATATATATATATATATATATATATATATATATATATATATATATATATATATATTATTGACATTTTCATTGCTTCGCTGTAGTAATAAGGCAAGGAAAGAACAGTTAAGACAGGAGAAGAAGAGATTAAGTTCCGACTACCCTGCTATATGTGGGATATAGCGTAAAGCTGAAAAATTAACTTTACTGAGGATCACAAAAATATTGACTTAAACATAAATTTTAGTATAAACATAGGCTAAACTATAGCTACATAACTATATATAAATTAGTTTGACTGTAAAAAATAGTAATGAAAGATATTTAAAATATGGGATAATCGTGGCGCTGCGGCATAGCGTCTGACTGTAAACATAACGGTTGTGGCTTCGATTCCCACTCAGAGCAATTAATTATTTTAATTTCCTCGCACTGGTGAAGACTCAACACCCAATAACTCGAAAATTGGGTGCTATGTGAGGAACGGAGTGCTAGCTAAAAATATCAAGCACTATTTTTTAGTTCACGCAGTATCCCGCACACAGTAGGGTAGGCGGGGGGAGATACCTAGTGTTAAGACATTCCGTTCCCCATTTTCCGCTGAATTCTGAAGGCATTGCGTGTTGAGAATTAAAATTCAAGGCCGCGCTTAGGCTTGATACCAGAGAGAATAAATGTAAATGAAAAATACTTGCATGTAACGGAAACCTTCCCAACAGTCCATTTTCCAAAGCAAATTTTAATAGATATTCCGGATCACACTGGAGGCTGTACGGCAACATTATGGGCGATGTGGACGGGTCAGACGTGATCGATGCCAGGATCGCATCAGGTATTATTCTCTTTTGTTTAATACAAGATGAACCACTGAAATAATCTACTTCACAGCCGTGTTCCTTGAGTATTTTAAATATCTGAAATTGTTTAAATAATATTATTTATTGCACAAAATAGGTACTAGCAATGAAAATAGTAAAACATGAGTGAATGGGGCCGTCGTAGCGCAGCGTCACGGTGATTGTACTCGCGATGCTTTTGGGTTCGATTCACGATCGGGTGAAAGAGTTAATTTCACTTCTTACCCCTAGTAGCAAAACAAAGCGCGGCATTAGAGTTCTGTTACCCAACACAAAATATCTCGAAAATAAGACAGTATGTGTGAAACAGAATGTCTTAGCATTAAGTACACTCTCCTCTAAGTTCCACCATGACTATCAATATAATTTGGATTCAGTAGTTTTAAACCCGTCTCTACTGTCGCGATATTATTATTTCTAGCAGCTAGATTGAGAGCATTTTATGTAAATGGGTTAAGAGACCTGAAGTCCATTCTATTTTTGCCTAACTTCCCAGATGCAGTATACAATATATATACAGAATGAAGTTAAAATAAATATTATTTTATTGCCTCAAGTAGTCTCTTACAGATAGACCTTTTACTTATGACCTCTGTTAACAAATAATGACTTGAATTCAGATGTAAAGTAAAGAACAGCTTGTCTTAGCAATATGTGTTCTCTGCCTTTGCTGAAATTTATTCTTTGTTTTAACATTTTTAAGTTACAAACATTGTATTTTAATTTATTTGCAATAAAGTGTTTTTTTCTAACTATTACATATTTGAAATAATTTTTTTTCTTGAATGTAAACAAAATAATGACATACTTACTTCCTTGAAGCATAAAGAGTGCATGCTATAATGTGTATATACCAGTGGTGGACACTCATTGACATCTACAGCATTAACAGAAAGTCCTCTCATCAAAAACAAATAAAAAAACTCCTGGAATTTCTCAGGTGAGTATTGATAAATATATTCACTAATATTTAAAAAGGAATTAAGCGGTGCATTTGTCAGATATTTCGGATTAAATTCCCCAATTTGTTCCAATGTGACGTGAAATTGTTCATAAAAATCAAAATATTTAAGATCCAGATTGTATGTCAATAAACTTTCAAGTATTTCTAATTTAAAATAATGAGGTTTACAAGCATGCAGGATTAGGTTCTGATCTACTTTATTAAGATCAGTTACTCTTAGTAAAATATTAAAACTTAAGATGTGGCCTACATTCAAAGCCATAGTAAGGGCTATGTCACCATATTTATTTTTAATATTTGGATCTGCACCATTCTTTAAAAGAAATTGAACTATAATATCATTACAACCTTGAGTTGCTAAGATTAGAGGTGTGTCCCCATTCATAGTGACTTGATTGACATCAGTAATATATAAACATAAATTTCTTACAGTTTGATAACATCCTTTATAACATGCCAAGTGAAAAGCTGAATAATTAGATTCATTTTTAATTTCTGGATCTGCCCCTGCATGCAGTAACAGAGTAACCGTATCAAACTGAGTGGCAAGTGCAGCATCATGCAATGGTGTGTCTCCGTCAAAATCTTGTACATCAATAATAGCCCCATAATCTAATAGTAACTGAATAACATCATTTTTCCCCTGGGCACATGCTATATGAAGAGGAGTAACATCTTCTGTGCTTCCATAATTTGCAATATCAGGTACACTATCCAATAAAGCTCTAATAGTTTTAATGGAGCTCATATACCGACACGCTAAATAGAGTGCGGTATGTCCTTCGTGAGTCTCTGCTAAAGGTCTTGTATCTTTATGATTTAAAATTAATATTAAACTTTCGTAACTATCACTTGCAGCAGCTTCGTGAAGACAAGTCCAACCACGATTATCAATACAATTTGGATTCATTTTTTTTAGTAATCTCTCTACTGTAGCGACATTATTTTTTCTCGCAGCGAGATTAAGAGCATTTGATGTAACTGGATTAAGAGAACTGAAATCCATTTTATTTAAACGTTTTATTGTAAATTAATCAAAATCTAAAGAAAAAAAAGTATTACAGTAAAATATTTCAGAAAATCACATAGGACTTAAGAACAAGCGGATTTTTTAAATAATAAACATAAATACAATGGTTGTATATTACTGATATTACACAATTTTTTACTTATATAAATTTAAATAAAATAAAAAATACAATAATAAAATAGCATTAAAAACGGTTACTCAGTTTTATGACAACAAATGTTGAACTGGAAGACATTGACATAACATGAGCAAGACAGCAACATGACATTTCTTCGTAGATAATATATAATATAGGAAGTACCTTAGGATAAAATAAAATATTTAAAATACTGTAATCATGTCCATTATTAAAGATAAAGGTTGTAATCTTATAGTTGCCCACTTATAGCATAAGCATAAATAATTATTTAATTTAGTATATTATTATTATCATTCCTCATATTATTATCAGAGACCAGTCGTGGCGCAGCGGCACGNTCTGGTGTCGAGGCAAAGCGCGGCGATGAGTTCTGCCACTCAACACCCAATGCCTCCAGAATTCGACAGAAAGTGGGGAACGGAGTGTCTTAACATTAGGTTCCCTCTGCCTACCCTGCTGTGTGCGGGATACAGCGTAAAACTTATTTATTTATTTATTTTTTATTTATTATCATAAATTACTTATATTTTTTATCTCATACTTATTACTTGTTTTTCCTAAACCGGATTGTACTGCATTTTACCAACTGGCCAACACCTCTTGTACTGATAGCAGTGTCACATATTTACTTCTTAATATTTTATTTTTGTATTATTAAAATTAGTAAGTGATGATTTTAATCATATTAAGTACATACAGAAAACTTTTTAAACATGAAATCATCCTTATTTTTCAAGTGAAATAATGAATCCATGATATTAAGTCTTTGCTAAATTTGTTCTCTAAATACTAATACTCATTTTCAAATTATCATTTTAAAACGACTAAATTATCTAACTAAATAAAAGTTTACATATATCGATCTATTATAAGGTAATAATTACATCATGTTTCCTTAATATAATGAAGGGTGACAATTATTGTGGATATTTTATTTATTAAGAAAATGTGGAAAATTACCTATTTTATAAATTCTCAATCTCTCTCTTCGTCCTCAAAGAAAAATATATAATATTAAACATTAAATTTAATTATACTTATTAAACATTATTAATACTTAAGTTTTGCATTAGAAAATAATTCAAATCAAAAACTGTATCCCGCACACACCAGGGTAGGCAGAGGGAACCTAGTGTTAAGATACTCCGTTCCTCACATCCGCCGAGTTTTGGAGGCATTGTGTGTTGAGTGGCGGAACTCAGCGCCGCGCTTTGCCTCGACACCAGAGCGAAGAAATGAATATCTCCATATAAAATAAATGGATAGAAAAGTCGATTCTGTACATGAAACATATAAAAAATAAAAATTAGGTGGGTTAATATATCAGTTATAGAACCTAAAAAACCACTCAGCAGAATTCTTGTCTGTCTGTTTATTTGTTCGCCAATCACGCAAAATCTACCAGACATAAATTGATGAATTTTTCCATGGTATTAGCCTAGGCTCTCAAGGTACATTTTTTTTTGGGTTTCATCTCGAATTTCATGATAGTTTTCCTTAAAAAAAATTAAAACCTAAAAATTTTAATTACTTAAAATACCGATAACTACTGAATGGAAGTTAATGAATTTTGGCATGGTAATAGTAAGTATGGTAATAATAGTAGTAGTAAGCCTATAAGCCTGTGTAATAATAGGTTAACTATATATTATAATAGGTAACTAGGTTCCCTCTGCCTACCCTACTGTGTGCGGAAAAACATAGAATATTTTTAAATTTGAAAAAATAATTATTAACTAATGATAATCTTAGTTGTTTTTCTATAGGTAAAAGAATTCAAAAATTGTCTAAAATATACTTTTTTCGCATGCATTGTAATAACTATTGGATACCAATAATTATTACAATATTAACCAAAAAAAATACTATAAATATTAAATATACACAAGGTGTGACGCGACGTAGTGGGTTCACCCCACTCGGAGGAATGAATTATTATAATACTAGCGGCCCGCCCGCGGCTTCGCCTGCTTAAGCTACATGATTATTGATCTAATAAACAAAATTGACTGAGAACTGTAATGACTTCTAATATGATTTTTATTACTTTAATCTGTAATATTCTAATATGATTTCTTTACTACTTTGCAATCAATATTTTTTAATTTTGAAATTTTTTTTAAATTCGTATTTTTTAATTCAAAACAATTTTTGAATTAAAAAATACGACCAATGTTGATATTTGATATTTATAAAAATATACGTAAAGCTAATTATTTCTTATACGTATATATTTTTGTAACATTACGTTCTTTTTACCTATGTAATGTACGTCTCATCATAATTTTAAAATTCGGTTAAATGTACTGATGTCAGAGAATAATTTAATTTACTCTTTCAAAAACAGCCTTAAATTATTGATTTGAAGGATTCATAATATTCTTTGTAAAATAACTGTAATGATTGCATATCAACTCCTGTACAGTTTTTAAATTAGTTACATATATTATTGGCTAAATGTACAATTGGTAAATATGTAGTTATTACAGAGTACACGTAGAAAGGCTTTTAGGCATTTTTATATAGATTTATTTCAAACGAACGAACTAATCGAAGAATCTATGTATTTACTTAATATTTCTTTGAAGATTAAATCGGTCTTTATCTATGTGTTGAATTATTACGACTTAAACTTAACTGTTATTATTTATGAAATATTTATTAACCTTTACTAACAATTCAATTTTGTTTACTTTATTGTTTGTACTCTGAACAATAGTGCGGTAAAAATATATATATTTATCAACAGTCACATAACCAAGACGTTCCGAATGTCATTCTTTAGAGAAGAATCTTACCAGGTCATTGAAATGCCGATAACTTTTTTTAATGAACCAATTTTGATGAAACAAACTTTAAATGTTGAGTTAAAACAAATCAATTGATGAAACTTTTAAGTAAATCGGTTCAGTACTTTCAGAAAAAAATGTGACCATACAAATAGACAGACAGACAGACAAGAAATTTAAAAAATATATTTTTGCTGTCTATTATTCTTTTAAGTGTCCCTATATCCATTTCAGTCAAAATTACTAAATGTATAGATTAAATATTTTTACTGTTTTATTATATATAGAGATAATATTTACATTTCTTCCCTCTGGCACCAAGGCCGACATTTAACATGCCATGCCTAGAAAAGTTCGTTAGAAAATGGGGAACGCTATGTCAGTTTGTCTGTGCGTTTGTTCACGCTAATCTCAGAAACGACTTAACTGATTTAAGTGCACTTTTGTATTTTAGCAAACTTTCCTTAACATTTAAATTTTTATTTATTTTAATCGGTTCATAAGCAAAAAAGTTGAAACCAGATTTACGCTGTTTGCCTATAACAGGATATGCAGGGAAAACCTAGTGTCAAGACAATCCGCTCCCCCCTTTGCGCCGAATCCTGGGCATATTTATCCCTCCCCTATAGTCCCTGTATCATTTAAGTATTTACCTTTAATAAAAGTAATGCATTTTAAAATAAATTATAATCTAACGATAAGATAATATTATCAACAAACAATCAAAATATATAACAATTAATAGATTAATCATTTAACTATAAACAAGCTAATAAAGTAAATTGTTACAAGCGTATAACAATTTCGACGTAGCTTGATGAAAACGACGTAGCTTAGTGGTCAGAGCCCTAGAAAGATTTCCATAAGGCGCAGGTTAAAACTCTTCTACATAAAATTTTTTATTTTCTAAAAAAGTTTTTTATCTTTTCGAAGTGTGGTAAAACACTATAAAAATAATTAATTAATTATTGATTTTGCCTTCTACTTTTATATTATAGATTTGTTTTTTTAGTTTTTATCTTACTTTTTGCAGGGAAAGGAAAATAATTCATACTCCCGATTAGGGAACAAGCCCACGGCCATCGTGCTTAGTCAATCCTTCCGAGCCACCTTTGTTGTTAAAGTATTTTATAATAAATGCTATATATAACCAGTAAATACATGTAATCTACATATAGGATATATAATTAAAAATAACGGATAAAATATTCATAGAATAATTTTATTACAAAGAATTTGTATTAATTACGCGTTATTTACACTTATACTAACTTATGTAATAATAGCACAGTTTGAATATTTTTTTTCAGCTTCACGCTGTATCCCGCATAAAGCAAGGCAAGGGAGCTTAGTGTTCGACATTCCGCTCCCTACTTTCCGCCGAATTTTAAAGGCATTGCGTGTTAAGTGGCAAAACTCAACACCGCGCTTTGCCTCATAAAACGCAACATCACAGTGAAGAAATGATACTATTAAATATTTCATTTCCTGTAGTGGGAATTGAACCCACAACCCGCGTTTGCGCCCCTGCGCCGTGACTGGCCTCAATAAAGAATACTTTTTTGTTGATTTAAAATTAAGTTAATTGTTTTTTTGAATCCGACAACTTTTGAATATGTTTTTTTCCTTTACAGTGATGTATTTCATTACCCAAGGAAATGTGCACAGAACATATTTTACAAAAAACATTGGTATCATTTATTTGCAATCCATTTGTTTCTATAATTATGTTGTAATTATTTTTATGATTCAGACCTTTTACATGAGTTAATATGTTCCCTTCATTATTTGTAATATAAACATCACAAATTATACATTTTAAAATGGTTGAATCATGTGTATTTACTATATTTGTATGTTTTATAGTTGCTGTTTGTGATTTTTGTGCAATATTATTAATCTCGCCCTCAATTACAGCTGCTACAGTGCTATTTTCTTTAGGCACACTTTCGCTTTTTTTATTAGATTCTTTCTTGTGAAACAAATTATTCATGTTTTTAATATGAGGACGCCCCTTTATATGTATTTCGATACAATTTTTGGTATTTGGTACATTTACATTACATATGTTGCAAAAGAAGTATCCAGGAGCATCTCTAGTTGTGCTTGTATTTGCTTCCACTGGTAAAGAAATTGTATTTAGAGTTTTATCAATACTTTCATTATCATTGTTACTACTCTGTATTTTGTGTTCTTTAGAATTTATATGTAACAATTCATTTTTAATAAGTATCATTTCGTTGCAGGATGTACAAAATAATGTTTGTTTATTTAATTGTTTAATTTTGTTATTTTGCAATAAAGTGTTATAAATTTGCAAATGATTCGGAAGTGCAGTGTGTTGTTTGACATCATCTATACTAATAGTAACTTTTTCATCGCATATTCTACAAATATAGTCATCAGAGTCATCAGAGGCTGGATTCATTAAATAGTGTAAATCAGATAGGGTGTTCATAATATGTTTTACTGTGTTAGAATGTTTTTGAAAACCTTTAATACTAATAAACACGTTACAATAAGAACAAAACTGTTTTTCATATATGTTCTCAACCTGTTTAAATTGGTCATTATTTAATTTTCTATCCAAATTAACATTTTGAATATTTTGTGCCGCCAAAACTGATACTTTATCTTCTTTCTTAACTATATCTTCTTTCTTAACTAAATTTGAAACCATATGAATAGCGTTTTCAAATGAATTTTGGGATGTATCTTCCGCTTGTATGGTATCTGCTAACTGCATATAAATGGGCTGGGAGTGTGATGTTGTGTTATTGCTTGATTTATTTACAGATATAAGAAATTTTTTAATATTGTTCAAATGTCCAGTAGTCGAAACGTGTGAGGTGATATTTGAAATGCCTTCAAGTCCCATATTGCATAGTATACAATGGTTCCGGATGTCAGATATCTAGAAAAAAAATATGAGCTCACATAAAAATTGCTACTGCTTCCCACTGCCTATCCCACTTTAAACAGGATACATACAGTATAAAGCTAAAACAATAAATAATTATATAAAATTACACTTACGTATCTCAAGCAGTCCTTGTTTTTTAATGGCAAACACACTAATCTTATATGACATTGTGTCAAAATATGTTCTTGTATTGTTGCTTTACTGATTATTTCCTTACAAACAATACATGTACTAAATCGCCTTGACAAACTTTTAAATCCATGAAAATTTTCAACATTAATTCTTACAATACTCTTATCAGCTGTTGTTATATCTAATGTAAATTCATTTAAAACTTTGAAATTCATTTCTTCACTGACATATTTTTCCTTTAAAAAAGCAATGTAGTCTTCTAATGTTGTGATTTTTGATTTATTCTCATTTATCTTTGATATAAACATTTCTTCAGATATGTTTTTATTTTCAGATATTTGTTTAATATTTTCTTGTGTATTATAATTTGTTAATTCTGTAGCACTTTTATTTGCTGTTGACATTTTACATTTTATATTGTCAGTATCTTTGGAAAAAATCATATTGTCTCCTAATCCTGTAATATTTGTTTCATTCTCAATTACTTTTAAAATAGATATTTCTTCAGATGAATTTGTATTTCCAGATATTTTTTTCTTTGTTTTGTGCATATTAGACTCTATTGTCTCTATAATACTTGTGCTTGCAGTTGATGTTTTATACTTTATATTGTCATTATCTCCATATTCTTTATTGGAATATATGTAAAGGAAATCTATTAGGATTTTTTCTACAATAACTGAGTTTTTATGTCCAATAGAATTTTCATGATTTATTTTTTCTGTGCCATCCATAGTTATCGCACATACGGTACAAAAATACATTGATGAATTATTTTTGTTGTAATTGTTTTCATAATGACAATTTACATGTTTTTGCAATCTTTGTATAGCTTCATTAGCTATTTTAATATTAGTCTCATGTTTCACACTATTCCTATGTTCATAATAAAATTGTTGTGGCACATCTATTTTACAGATATGACATTGGATATATTCTATATCTTCTTCATAATTTATTGGTTCTGAAAATAAAGTGATAATGGTAGTCAGTTTAGCTCAGTTATATATTCATGGCTTTTAGCTATATAATAATTATTTACATAGACATATATAACATTTATAATGTTTATTTCCTTTTTAATATTATTGCCAATAATATGGAAATAAACTGAAGAACCCTTAGATCTGAACAAGTTTCAAAAAGCCACAATCACAGGATATGTAGCAATAAGTTATGCAATGTCACACAAGCATGCTGCAATTTCTACCATTTAAGTATTTTAATTTACAATAAAATAAACAAAACATTTACCAATGGATGTAAAGCATATCTTATGACAAGACTGAAAGTACTACACTTTTATTTACTATCATACCCATTAATGACCAACAACCAGTTTTTAACTTTAGCCATTTACTTCATATTTTTTTCTTATATTACTTCAATTTTAGTTCTTAATAAATTTTATTTTCATTATATTTTATATAGATTTTTTTCTTTTGATACCATAAGCAATTCCATAATATGAATATGCCAGGTATGATTCATAATAATCTCATTTTATTATAATATAGAAGAGATTTTACATATGAGTTTCCATTTTTTTTTTCTTATATGTTAATGAGAAAATAAGAAATTTAAATGACATGATGCATAAATACCTTCATTTACATCCAAATCTTCATATGTCTTTACTTCAAATTCATAATAAAATTTATCATTAGAACAAACATCCTGATTTGAAGATGCTCTATAATTATGCTCAAAGCGGTCTTTTAAGAAGTTTAAATCTAAAGCATCCAATGATATAACACAAACACTTGAGCTTTGAGAATCCATATTGTTCTGAAATAAAAATTCATGATGTATGAGTTGATTAAAATAATACTAAGTACTACTTAGTTAATTGTGATATTTATTTATATAGAGATAAAAAATAAAGCTGTTTACGAATGGTCGTATATTCTGCATTTATCTAATTGAAAAATTGTAATGTAGACGTGTGTATTTTATTATTTTAATAAACGAAATATCCTAACTACTACATAAACTTATATGTTATATTTAAGTAACTTTCCTCATTATAAACTAATATATTATTATCAGATTGGATTTTTTTAAAGTTTAAATCATAAATTTATCTATAAGAAGTATGTACAATTTTCTGATAAGGATTTGTAAATATACTAAAAAAATTATCATTATATCGTACAAAATATTTAGTCTCGTAACTTCCTATAATAACTATATGTTATCAAAAGTATCACTGACAAAATACCATTGCTTATTTACCCTTACCTTAACCATGAGAAACTGCAAACTACGTGATTTTGAACAATTGGAGATGAAACACAAAAATATCAATTACGATTTGCAGTCGTATCAGTTTTATTATTATTATTTGGGATTCCCCGAGTTAATAGATAATAAAAATCTAGAAAACCTTTGAAAGTCCGTATGAATAATACCTAATATTTAGCAGAAAATATTTATTAAAATATATTTTCAGTTTTAAAACTTAGCAATATCGGAAAGTTTAAACAGTGTTTTAATGGAATAGTGGTACCTAGACATGGGCGTTATGAAACGTAATCGGTTTCAGAAACTGCTTACGAGTCTAATAACCGCATAACTAGTTTCGGGGACAAACACATAACGATTATTTGACATACGTAGTTTCATGACAGTAAGCA